>JBAJNP010000820.1:59262-78316 GCA_036877545.1 Yasuhikotakia modesta | reverse complement strand
TGACATCAGTTGCAAAAAAATTTTTTCCTAAACGTTTGAACTGATTTTCTTTATAATATTTACAATTTAATCATTACAGTTTTGCCATGAAACAACCTGTAAGTTCACACAGTGAGTATGTTTTAAGCGTTAAGGTCATCACGAACACTATGTATACACAGCATGTTCTATCAAAGATTACTGAAATTAACGATAAGTGCTCAGTTCATCTCAGCCATCTACTGACTTTTGAGGAGGTCTTTAGCAACTTTCCATTCAAAATAGCTGGCAGCAGTTCCCCCGTCCCAATGAATCCCAAAACAGTTCGTTTCTGACATGCATACAGTTCTATATTTCTAGGTAAATGCACCATTATAATATTAATCTAACACACACATGCGCTTAATGAGAAATCAAGCAAAGACAGAAACAAAATATGAAAATTCTTCATATGTCCAA
This sequence comes from Yasuhikotakia modesta, assembly GCA_036877545.1. Taxonomy (NCBI): domain Eukaryota; kingdom Metazoa; phylum Chordata; class Actinopteri; order Cypriniformes; family Botiidae; genus Yasuhikotakia; species Yasuhikotakia modesta. The sequence goes on along the minus strand of JBAJNP010000820.1, from coordinate 77,878 downwards.
CGACACTTGGTTTATATTGGAATGTTTTTTTAACACACAGAAAAACTCTCTGTGTATTACATAATATCAGTGATTAAATATTATTTTACAGATGTAATATTTTTTGCCACAAATGCATGTATGTCGGGTCACATGTCCTGAAACATTTAAAATGCATTTAAAATGTTGTGTATTTACACAATTTCAGCACAATTTATATTTTTACTGAAATTCACTTACCTGAAATGAGGGTAAAGATCAGAAACAATGAAGTCAAATAGTTTATCCTAAGGGAGGCCATAATCCAAAACGTTGCTAGGAAAATACATATGCTAACACGCTAAATAAGTTCTCAGAATAATACGATCTAGAATAATACGATCTCAGGTGTCGCTCACACAGTTCTGCCTGTTCCTGTAATGATTTCTGGACTGTGGACTGTACTTCAGGTGTTAAGGCTTACAGCTTGAAAACCATAATTATGTATCAAAGTCCAGTGTGAGAATAAGGTTTTTATAGACCATGAAATGTAATAATAAAGATAGAGATGCATTTCTACACAAGTCCACCATGAAAAGCTTTTTAAAGGCTAAATATGATTTTTAAAGTTATGTTTACATTTTCCACACAAATTTAAATTTTTATTATTTATACAAAAGTTAAAACACAATTTTAAAGCATTAGTCTTTGTCATATTTGACCCAAATATGGCATAATTACACCAGAACATTGTGTTATATATGATTTCTTATGATATGCATTCAGGAATACAGCTACTGGCAACACATTAAACTTTCAGATAAACTTATACGTTAAACATTGTATATAAATCAGTGGTCGACTGATTTACCTTTTGACTTTTAATGAGTCTTAATTAATTTAATGGCCAACAGTGAGGAATTGTGAGGAATTGAGATTCATCCATCAACTTCTCCCTTTAAAAACACATATTACTATAAATTAAAGCCTTACAACTTCATTAAATTGTCGCTTTGGAACGATACAACATTTTTGCCCATGTAAATATTCCTACATCACACGTTTTTATTGTGTTGGGGGCAGTAACAGGGCAAGTTATTTCAGTTCCATTTCCTGATAAATTCACTCAATCCTTACAAACGTTGTTAATGTTTCTTCACACATTGTATTTATGGGACAAAGGTCTGTGGGGACGATGCCAACATTTGTATCTCCAATTTCCTCAACATCACTGCAAATCCAAAAAAAACCCCATTAAAAACATGATGAGAGCCATGGTGTTAATAAACAGTTATTATAATATGTCAGCTGCGTCTGTTCTTCAAGTTATTGTTCATTTACCAAACGCATCCTTGTGGCCTTTATTTAAAACTGGGACTTTTGGTTATTGCGCCACAGCCCTGGAAAATATTTTATATTAATGATTATAACTTTATAACCTTATGATGGCACACAGCCTTTTTATAATAGACGAGTTACATAAAACGATACTGTAGGTTTCTTTTACATTGTGTCATGCAAACTTTACACAACTTTACAGGCGCGTTCAGAGCTCACTTACAAGTCTGTAAGATTTCATTCTCACTCAGACAAACACTGTTAAACTTCTTGCAGTAACTACAAAACCAACATCTTTAGTCTGAGATAATAATTCACCCGTTTCTTGGCGTCACTGTCTTGTGTAAAACATCTGCTCTTTACTTTTTATTGCTATTAACTTTTTATGGCCCATGTTCGTCATTTACTTTTCAGAAACCTTTACAGGAGTTTATCATGTGATGTTATGTTTGTTCCTAAGGCAGGTCGGTAACCACATCAATATAATAACTATTATGACTCAATGTTTCCCCAGCATGAGTGTTTATCGATATTTATTGTTTTGACCTTCGTTGCGAATCGGTCACAGATAACATTGCATCAGAACATCCCATGATAACAAGTTTTAACCATGATTGCAAATACAATTACAGTTTACTGATCAGTAAATGTCAGACGTGATGAGGGTTTAAAACAGCTATAGAGTCTGTTAAGAAATCTGACTTTTACATTTATAAATAAGACAAAGTATAACATCCGTAGTGAGAAAATCAACTAGTATTTCATAAATGTAATAAACATAAAACAACTGAGAATATTCAACTATGGACAGAAAGTTTTGATTAGAACTATATCAATATAATAGTTTAATGTGACTGTTTGGTGTCATTAAACCTCAAACTTTCGTTGTTCTACGTTTGTGTCAAAAACAGGCAGATGCTGGAGAAGCAGAGCTTTATTTAAAGCATGTTTTCTGTCTGTATGGCACGACTTTTATTGCTCCGAGCAAGTTTAGGTGAATGTTTGAACTCTTCTAACAGACGAGCAGTACCGCTGTCTGATCAGCAGGGGGAGCAATAGAGCAAAGAACTGATTTTTCCTGAGGTTTTTGTGAACAATGGTGCAAAGACACTGTAATTTTCTTTAAATCAGTTTTTATTTATGCAAGATATTGCAGTAACACAAGATATGTTGTTACAAGAACAATATTCAAAAACAATAACTTTTTTAATTCTGTAACGTTTTAAAAGCAAGACTTAACTTAGGACATATAATGTTAAAAAGCTCTGCCAATGTTAAAGTAAGATTATTTTAATAACTTTAACAGAACTTTTACAGAACATTCTGAAAACGTTTCCTAATAGCTGAGGCGACATCAGCTAGGGTATTTTTAACATGAACAATTTTGTGAAACTATTAAATTATAAAGATTTGAAATACAAACCAGGTTGTATAAATCTGTGGCATAAATACCTTCTCATTGCTGGATGTCTATGAGTAACTGTAGCTCTAGCAGAGAGTGGCGTGGCTAGTTTTTGAGTGTGTTCGCAGTAGAAGAGGGACCAGCAGAAATGCAGATGAATGTGTCCCTTCGGCTCAGCAAACAGATGCTTTTAGCTGTTATTGATGGCCCTGGTGGCGCCGTTTCTCCATCTCTCTCTGCTTCTGTCTGCGGTCTTTTCACTCCACCTGGCCTGGAACTACATGGAGGTCCTGGGTGGTGCTGCTGTGGCAGTAATTACAGAAAACACAAGAAAGATGGATTTACACCATATTAGCTTTTAAAGTGATGCAAATGAATTAAAGATAAGCTAAGCTTTTGGAAGAAGTCATTCTTATGCCAAAATTCATTATTGGCAGAGAGGAAAATGTGACTTTAGTTTCACGAAACATTATTAACACTGCATTAACATTATTGCTTTGTTAGAGGAACTTCATTCAAATATTCCTTTAATTATGTAACGTTTATAAAATGTCCCGCTAACATAATAAGAGCATTTAGGTATATATGATGTATGACTTTGAGATGAATTGGAGAACGTTAGCACACATTCTGACAATCGTTTCTGTTAGCGGGTCAGAACCGAGCTCCTGGGACTGAATGTTTAGGGTGGATAAACTCAGAGGTTACGTCATCTGCAACAGCTCCTGGATCATTAGCAACAGAAGGGAGGGTGGGACACAGAAATCTGCCTGATAACTTTAAGTAGATGGTGTAAATCTAGAGATTAGACATGAGAGCTTTGCCTTACAGATTTACCTCAGTGCCTCATTCTGTGTTGAGGACAGTAAAGCAATTTAAATTCCTCAGAGAATACCTAAGTCATTTTATATAAATCCTATATATACAAATATATTATATATGTATAATATTGTATAAGCATTTAAATAATAGTTATATTCATAGTTATATGATTTTTATATATGCAAACTATTTTCTTTGCATTAAATTATATATATATATATACACACACACACACACACACACACACATTTGTATTGCATTATATTAATTTAATACATAGCCTGCATGTATAAAAATCGTATTAAAACTTTCTTAAATACTGAAAACACATTTGTCCTGTTTGCTATATGCAGGATCTGTTTGCACAGATATAATACAAACCACGAGCAACAGCTGCGTAACTTACACCGTCTGTGTAAAATCGCTCCCTATATAGACCGCTGAGGACTGGAGGCACAGATCTCGCGAGAGCACGAGGTTTTTATTATAAGGGTCTCCCCCCCATCGACCCAGACCCGGTTCCGCTAGATCAGCCAGTACGTAATTCAACCCGGTCCAGTCGCCTCGCGTTGATTTTATTCAGCCTGTGTTTGGTGAAAGACAAGAAGAGCAAAATAACCGGGAGACACCGAAGCAAAGCCGGCTGGTGAACGGAACCGCCAGGTACGTCCGGCCGGTTCGGTGCGGTGTTGGTCGGGTACTGAGAACAGCTGAGCATTTACAGCGATGCTTTGCATGAACTATAATAACGTTTAAAGCATTGCATCGCGTGTATCGTGTCGTTTTGCATGCGGAAGGTGATGCTGTCGGGTTGCATAACTGGGTTGCGTTTCGCTCGCTTGTCTGTTTGTCCGCTATTTCCAGATAAAGGCAGAAATGCGTCTCATCTTTACCTCATCTTTACCTCATCTTTACCTCAATAAAACACCGGGACGTGTGACTGTGCGCGTGCATTTTACACTGAGATGGAGAAAATGGGAAGAAAATGGATGTAATTACAGAGAGCGCGCACGCGCACGCGCACGCGAGTCTTGTTTACTTTCAGCACCTGTCCTGTAACCTTACAGCCTCCTTTGCTTTTAAACCTCTTTAAACCTCTTTTAAACCTCTTTAAACCTCTTTTAAACCTCTTTTAAACAGCCTCAAAACGCGTTTTATCTTCACGTTTACACGCATTTCTGTTTATCTAGCAAAACACGGCGGTGAATTAAACGCGTTGCATAATAATTGATCACGTATCGAAGCGTTTATATCGTGTGAAGTATTTTTATATCGTGTGAAGTATTTTTATATCGTGTGAAGTATTTTTATATCGTGTCTTTGCGTGCATCGCGATTTTTATTGTTGCTTCGATGCATCTGCCTCATGCATTAATATCTGTGCATCTCACACAAACCGGAGATGGTTGGATAACAGAAACACTGTGTTTGTAAAATAATAATACATAATAATAATAATAATGTTACACATTGTGAAATATAAACATTGTGAAATGTTCGGCTATGTAGGTCACGTCACATCACAGCTAACAGGGAACGTTTAGGGAACGTTTAGGGAACGTTGCAAACGTTTCTGCAGTAGAAGAACCTGTTTAACGTCGAATAGGTCAATATATCAAATGTGTTTTAATGACTTGATGGAAACATTAGGAATTATTGTGATCATTTTAAAGTTGACTTACAAATTGATGTGGTTGTTTTCTGAGGATTTGGGGAACATGGAAACGATAACTGTGACAAATAAGAGAAGACAGAAAAGGAAAACAGTAAACAACTGTACAGGATGAAGAAAACTGGGAAGGACAATGAGTGAAGATGGGCAGAGCAGCTTCTTTATTTCCATGGCAACAGAGTTTAAAATAAGACAGATTGCTGGTAATGATGAGCGACAAATGCAGAGAAAAACGTACAGATGTGCTTGATGGTTTCTCATTCAATTAAAAAGCCATCACAGATTCATCCTACCTCACAGGAAAGCACTTCATCATTTGCACAGAAGGGTGATCGATTAAAGCTGACATCTGTAAGTCGTCCCGTCTGTCGCCATCTCTGCTTAAAAGATGAAATTACATGTTAGCAACCACAAATTCACATCAGTATTACAGATACATTTAATGTACAAACTGACTTTATATCAGGAACTACACAAGGTTTGTTACATCCCAACAAATCATAATATATCACAGTGTAACTATGATAGTTATATAATTTGTGAGCTGAGATATTTGTAGTCACTGGAAAATCTTAAATAGTGCTCATTAAATTAATTTAAAAGATTATCTAAAAGTTACGCTTTGCAGCTTTAATAACAAACTCAGAAGTGAACTTCAGACATAGATTCCAGGGTCTAATTTAAGTTCAGACAGTCTCTGCCTGTCGCTAATGCTTACAGCTGTCCTTGCCCACCACGCAGCTGTCTGTTAAGATAATAATAAATCCATTGAGCGTTTGATTAGTTGCACTGCAGCCTCCAAGCCTCTTTTCCACATATAATCTTACATGTTCTGTAAAACAGCAAATGGTTTACATAAGAGTCACTTACAGTTTAATGAGAACCAGAATGTAGCTTTTATTGTATTTATTTATGATACGTTGGTATTAAAAGCAAAACAAATGCCCTTCGCTGAACACTGATCTAAAAATATTCTCCTAATCGTGTAAAAGCTGGCATGCAGAGCACAACCTAAACTTACATCAGACTTTCTGAAGAACGCATGTGAACCAGAAAGGGTTCCATGGAAAGACAGATGAACAGATGGAGAGAGTGAAACCCTCAAAAATAGAACCACACACACCCGGTTAATCATTTTAGGTTTTAGGAACGTTTGGCTAACATTTCCATGAAGTTTCCAAAACATTAAAAAAGTCTTTCTTTAGACGTTGTATTAATGTTATTGCTGGGTTTGTACGAATGTTCTGTAACATTTGAACATTTTCAAAATGTTCCACCATCAACTTAAGAACAATGTTTTTGATATATATACAACGTTACAAAAACGTTCTACTAAAATAGCTGAAACAATGTTTCTAGAAACATTTCCTGTTTGCTGGTTAAGCAACAGAGGTTGGGGGAGATTTAAATGCACACACAGCTGCAGTACATTTATGTTCTCCCTGATGGTGCCCCCAGAACTAATCTAACCATCACAGCAACCAGGCAACACGTACAACATAAACAACGAGTGTATCTGCGGGTCTCAGAAGTGACTTTAACCTGCTATAACAGTTGTTGTCAATTCTTTTTGTGTTTTCATTCACAGATCAAAGAGCATCATGAAGACTTCAGACATTTTTCTTCTGCCCTCTGTGCTCCTCGTTTTCCTTTTCCAGTGCTGTCTGGCACAAAGCGAATCCGATCTCACGGTGACAACAAGACTGGGCCGGGTGCAAGGCGTGCGCTTGCCCGTTCCGGACCGGAATCATGTGATCGCTTTCCTGGGCATCCCCTATGCTGAACCTCCTCTTGGGAAGAGACGCTTCAAACCAGCCGAGCCCAAAAAGCCGTGGAACGGTGTCTTTGAGGCACGAGACTACCCCAATGCCTGCTTTCAGTATGTAGACACCTCCTACCCTGGCTTTCCAGGTATCGAGATGTGGAACCCCAACAGAATGATGAGCGAGGACTGCCTTTACCTCAACGTGTGGGTGCCTCCGTCTTCCAGGCCCCAGAACCTCACGGTGATGGTCTGGATATATGGCGGTGGCTTCTACAGCGGTTCCTCTTCTCTTGATGTTTATGATGGCCGGTACTTGGCCTACACTGAAAAGGTAGTGGTCGTGTCTATGAACTATCGAGTCGGTGCTTTCGGGTTCCTTGCGCTCAACGGCTCTTCAGAAGCCCCTGGAAACGTAGGTCTGCTGGACCAGAGGATGGCTCTGCAGTGGGTACAAGACAACATCCACTTTTTTGGAGGTAACCCAAAGCAGGTCACCATTTTTGGAGAAAGCGCTGGTGGAGCATCAGTGGGCATGCATCTCCTGTCACCCGACAGTCGGCAGTTCTTCACACGTGCCATAATGCAGAGCGGCGTTCCTAACACCCCCTGGGCTACCGTTAGCCTGGAGGAGGCGCGGCGGAGGGCTACGTCGCTGAGCAAGCTGGTCGGCTGCCCTGAGGGTAACGACACAGAGATGGTGGACTGCCTGAGAAACAAACACCCACAAGAACTTATTGACCAGGAGTGGCAAGTTCTCCCCTACAGCAGCCTGTTCCGCTTCTCCTTTGTGCCGGTTGTAGATGGCGTGGTCTTACCTGACACACCTGAAGCCATGATCAGCGCGGGAAACTTCAAATACACTCAGCTTCTGATGGGCGTCAACCAGGATGAAGGATCTTATTTCTTGCTCTATGGTGCACCAGGTTTCAGCAAAGACAATGACAGTTTGATTTCACGAGAGGATTTCCTTGAAGGCGTGAAGATGAGCGTTCCTCACGCCAATGACATCGGCCTGGAGGCGGTCTTACTTCAGTACACGGACTGGATGGACGAGAACAACCCTCAGAAGAATCGAGATGCCATGGATGATATTGTAGGAGATCAAAATGTTATCTGTCCTTTGCTGCATTTTGCAAAGTCGTACGCTCAGCACACCGGTCAACACGACCAGCCGGCGGGTCAAGGAACACTGGGCTGGGGAAACTCTGGACCAGTGAGTTACAACAGTGGCAACTCGCATGGTAAGGCCTGTAACATGAAAGGATACATCACATCAATAATACATAACACTGAAAGATTTATTATTATTAAAGTTATTATTAAAGTTTTTAGCCTCACAGAAAAATTGCTAGTAGAATACCCAGCTAACAGAAACATGCTCAGTTTGTTGGCTAACATTCTCCAAAAGTTCTTTCAAAGTTATCAAAAACATTCTTGCAATAACATTAGTAGAACGTTTACTGTCATATATCACATATCAAAAATGATGTTCTTAATTTATCAATGTAATGTTACAGAATAAATGTTTAAATAACATTCTTAAAATTAAAAAATACCGTTTTAATACAATGTCTAAAAAATTGGATGTTTTGAACGTAAAGTAACATATTTGTGTTACTTAACATTAGGTGAATGTTCTTAAAACCTAAAATTGTTAGCTGGGTAAAACGTTATTGATAACCAGTGAAAAAAACAAACAACTGGCATCTCTCTCACCATGTGTCGGTCCAAACCACAGCTACATGTCTGCAAACATACAAAACACAAACTGTTGAGAGAATTCAACCTAATGACAAAACAATGACAAACAAAATGACAAAACGTGTGTAAACAGATAGTTCTGAGTTAATCAACTCACAAATGTGTGACAGTTTAAAGACCAGCGACACAGACAAGCACAAAATGACCCATTAAAGTGTTTAATTGTCTCTATTGTAGGTTCTGTCTATCTTTACCTGTTCGACCACCGAGCCTCAAACCTGGCCTGGCCCGAGTGGATGGGGGTGATCCACGGGTACGAGATTGAGTTTGTGTTCGGCCTGCCGTTAGAGAAACGACTAAATTATACGGGAGAGGAAGAGAAACTCAGTCGACGTATAATGAGATACTGGGCCAATTTTGCTCGTACTGGGTAAGAGAAAACAACACAGGGTAAGATGTCACGAAAACAACAAACATGTTCACAACGTCCTGGGTTACAAAATCATTACAAATGTTATTTTAATAACAAAATAGTTCTGTAACATTTTTAAAATGTTCACTTACAAAAACATTTTTGAGAAATGTATAAAGTTAAAAATATATTAAAAATGGCATTACTGCAATTTTGATAACTTTTAGAAAATGTTAGCCAATGTTCCTTGTTAGCTGAGAACACCCACTTAGTCCAGAGAGATTAATCATCTAATTTTCCTAGAAACTGTTGGCTTTATATAACAGTTGTGGAGGATGGAATGCTTTTGGGTTAAAGCCTGGAAAAGGAAACGCATCCGTCTCCCTGTGTGCAGAAATCCCAACATGAACACTGATGGCACGTTGGACAGCCGGAGGAGATGGCCTCAGTTCTTTGCTACTGAACAGAAGCATGTGGGTTTGAACACAGAGCCACTGAAGGTGCACAAGGGTCTGAGGACTCAGGTTTGTGCTCTGTGGACACGATTCCTGCCTCGACTGCTGAACATCACAGGTAACAAACCTTACAGACCACTGACACGCTGCCATTAAAGTCACGATCACACTGTAATTCAAAAGAGCTGTAATCTTATTAACAAGGACACAGAGGAAGCACAGAGACCTGCATCTGTTTGTAATACGAATGTTTAGTTTGTTTTGAAGGTGAGAAACTGCAGGCTTGTGTTTTCACTGAAACTCCATAAGAGATTAAATGTCACACAAAAAATCTAATTTTAGGTTCTTGGGTTTTCTGTCCCTGTTTAAGTTTGACATAGCCAGTGATCGTTTCCCATTGTCAGAGAATGTGAGCGCTTATTTGTAAAAACGTGGCATTATTTTTATGATAATTTTGCTTCTGTGTTTGGGTTTAAAAGCGGACACAGTTGGTCTGCTGACCGTAATCTAAACACTCTATTTAACTTGTGAGGGAAATGACATGTCTGTGTGTATGTGTCCTCTGTGCTCTAACATACTGTGCCAACTCTCACCCTGATCTGAACACAAACCAGAGCATGAGGCAATAAACTCTGAGAGTTCTGCAAGTTCTCCAACATAAATTACAAATGTGCTTTAACAGCCACAATGGTAACAAACTCTCTGCCTCCCTTCACTTGTGTTTTAAGTTTTAATCAGTGGCCAGAAATGAGAAGAAACAAAATAATTGTGACTAATTTGGCCTCTATAATCACATCTTATATTCAGATCTGAGCTTCCTGTACAAACTTTGTTTCTCTCTCTCATTTATTTAAAAGAAATGTTTTAACTCACTTTTCTTTCTGTCAGACCTCAGCGGAGGATTTTCCATTATTCTCTCTTCTTTTTCTTCTGTTCTTCCACAGAAAACATTGACGACGTCGAGCACCAATGGAAGGTGGAGTTTAATCGCTGGAGCTCGTACATGATGCACTGGAAGAGCCAGTTTGACCATTACAGCAAACAGGAGCGCTGCACAGATCTTTAGATGAACCTGAGATCAGAGAAAACTGATGACCTTATCCTGTAATATTCTCCTTTCTGAAAGGCAGAGGTTGCCAGGGAAACATTCATCACTCTCTCATGTAAGGCATGAAAATGAATTTGTGAATGTTGCACTTAACACATCCTGGTTTTATTTATTGTCTATATTAGCATCTGTTTATCTTAGCGCGTGACAACGCACACGTCCCATCTGCCTGTGAGGTGAATGCAAGCTGCTATGAGAGATTATTACATGCTACGGTCATCAAATGTGTATATCAGAAAAAATGTCATATTTGCGATATTACCTCTGAGAAGTGAGTGTGAATTCACGTCTGTCTTTTCCACTGGAATCTTGAAACCTTCCTTCAATCTGGTCCTCAGGACGTCGCTGTATTTTTAGGGTTTTCGGTCCTGTGTTCCTGTAGACGTAAATAATGGCTGCACACGGTGTGTTTATCACTGTTCTGTATCAGTCACATCTGTTCAGCGTTTCATGTGATGTTTGTCCTGGTGATTGCGTGGATCTGTCTCTGCCGGCTAACTTAATATACTAAAGCTCCAAACAGGCCTCAGGAGCCGTTTCATTTCACGTGTGCTGCCTAACTATACTGCATCACGTTCTGCCGTGGGCAAGTGTGCATGTAAACGATTGACAACCACATTGCATGTATTCTAATGCCCACGGCGTCTGTTTCTGTATGTGTGTGTGAGAGAGAGAGTGTGTGTTTACCGTATGCCCACTACTTAGGTCAGTATGCGTGTCTACGTGTAACACACCACCGCCAGTCACACGGGCCTCGTGTGCTTCACTGTTCATCCTGTAAAGAGAGAGAGAGAGAGATTGAGGTATGACTAATGTTGTCTCTGTGCCAAAGGGCCGATATCATTTCTCCTGCTGTCTCCCTCTCCTGATGGGAAAGGCTTGTCATTACGATAATGGAGGGAGAGTAATTTACTTAGTGCTCATTTGAAATGACAGCCGCTGTGTCAGCCGTCTCTCTAGCCCACCTTCATCCTCTCATGGAGGGAGAATGATGGAGAAAATGTGATGGCAAAATCGAAAGAATACAGGGTTACAAAAGCCACTTCTATCACAGTCTATATTTATTGTGTTTTTGGTGTCTTTTTTATTTAACTTATTTGCATGACTTACATTAGAAACCATGTGAGGTGTGTTTAGTTTGCTTATACATCAAAGTGAAACGTTTTATTTGTGTGCGATTCTATTATAAAACTATGTACGTACATTTCCATAATGCCTGTGAGTCTGGATCAAACATTATTTTGTATTTTACAGTGTGAACGCATCACGAATAATTCCTTCACATTTGCTGTAATGATTTGCCTTTTCACATTTATTATTTACATAATTGCCAAATCTGCTGCTTTGTTTGTGCCATAACTCAGAACTTCCTGTCTGTTTTTCCTCCACATGACAGATTGTCATAAAGCGTTCGACCTTTGAACACGACTGGAGCTTAAAGATCTCATTTAAAAAGCATTAGAATCTATACTGGCTATAAATGTTGGATCAGATGAGCAAGTAAATGTCACGCAGGATTATTATGCGTGTTTGTTTATGGATCTGAGTGACAGCTGCTCTTGTGCCTCATGAGAGACCCACATATCTTTTCCAATCCATGAAATCCCTTATGCATGCCCTGGACCCGCCCCCAGTCCCGCCCCCTTCCACCTCCCCTGTGTTCCGTGGTTTAAAATTGACTGTTATCCTCTCTGACAATATCAGTGCTTGTCTATTGTTAATATTACAATTTATAGCTATAAAATAGAGAGAATTATTGTTGTTAGCAATAACAATATACAGTATAAAGGAATATAGATCTTTAAATGCATTGTTGCTTGTGATGTCACTGTCTTGATTCATTAAAACAGTGTTTATGGTTAAAATATGATCACGACTGCAGATCAGCTATTTTGTCAAAGCGATGCAGAGCTGCCAATTGCCATCTTATATCTCTTCAGTTTTTAATGTAATTTTGTATTTTTAAGTTCCATATATTTTCAAATCATATAAATTCTGACTTTTCCTAAGCAAATTATTTATCAAATGTTGCCAGTTAGTCTCTGTGCCTTTTAATGACACAGACAGAAAAAACAACATTATTTCTGACAAATACAGTATTTTATATTCAACATATATGTAGAAAGAGGCACATTCTGTTCTGATCTGCGTTTGATGCACTTTGACAACATGTAATAATAACAGTAATTACTGTTAGATGTCATTTTTCATTCATATTGCTGACAAATTAGTGCCAAACGTGTCAAATAACTGCTTTCTGCCTCCATATCGCAAGATGTCCAAAGCAAAGTCAATAAACAGTCGCTTCATTTCAACAGATAGACTGTGTTTGTCTTTCTGTCGCAGTACAGCAACAAACCACCAGAGGGCAGCATCCGCCAATATAAACAGCATGAAATAACCCAGTTTATCTTAACAGTTTATCACAGTTTCGTGGGGCTTCTGCACAAACCTTTAGTCCTGCCATAGTTTAATACATCCGCAGCCTTATTAAACCTTATTGCAGCTTTGCTCAATCATACATTTCAGAAATGCAAAACGTTGCATGTTTGATAAATAGTGTTTTTTTTTCACAACGTGTGGATAATAAAAGCAGCGTGAGTGTAACGTCACGATGATCAAATCATCGCTTAAATAATATCTTAACAAGCTAATGCAATTCTGCGCAAATTGCGCACGGGCTGCGTGAGTTTGGCGCAGCGTTGAACGTCTCGAGTCACTCGCCGGCGGTAACCAATAGCGTCCGGCGTACGTGAATCGGACCAATGAGCGTCATCGCATCACAGCGTCATTTTTATGGCGCACTTACGTCGTTCCTTCAGTTAAACGCGTTTGTTATTATTTAACGATGTAAACTGACGAAAAATAAGCATCACCCGCTATTTACACGTGTCACCGGTAACCGGTCGACCGGCTGTCTCCTTAAATCGCTTTTTATTACTCGGTTGTCCATCAAAACAATGACTTCAGCCTCCACGAAGGTAAAACGTTCCTATAAATGTTGCGATCTAAACGTTTATCAAACGTTACGCACGTGTTGTCTGATAAAACGCACAGCAGGTCGCGATAACTGCCTCGGGTGGCTGTTATATCTGACTGGTGTCGTTTACAAAGCTATTGGTTAGCATGCTAGTTGTTCTCCTGATATCGACTCTGACAGTAAACGTTGAATGAACGTTATCGGACGTTTGTTGTACAACGTGTTTCTCACTCACCGTGACTTGGTGTGTTTAGGTTGGCGAGATATTTTCTGCGGCTGGAGCTGCGTTCACAAAATTGGGGGAGTTGACCATGCAGCTGCATCCCGTGGCGGATATTAGTCCAGCGGGGTGAGGGGACGTGTTGTTATTGTTGACTTTGTAGGGTGCTTGTTTTGTCTGGCTTATTTGTAGTACGCATCATATTTGTGGTACGCATCACTGCGCCTTTAAAGTAACTACACGTGAGGTTAATGCAATTGTATGTGTAATTCATTAATATAATGTTATGTGTGTGTAAATCAATAAACTAGTAAACAGTTTGGGTAATTGTTAGTTTTGGTTATATGACATTAAGGTCTTTGTAAACCACAGTTAATAAACTAATACAGGCCAGAAGGGCTGTTATTGAAAATCATTTTATTGCGTAGGTTGTGTCAGTAATAAGATGTTTTCTACCGCAAGGGCACAAACAAAAACAACAGTCAAGAGGAAGATCTGTGAAGACACTGGAGTTTTATCCACCAGTTCTCCGAAAAAGAGTACCAAGAAGGTTCCAGTTTCTGTGGTCCCCTCTGCACCACCTAAAGTCATCGCAGTGCCAACATCTCAGGTGGTGGTGAACGCGGGTTTACAAAGATCTACCACACGTCCACCCAGCATTAACTCATCAAAAACAGCGGGTGAGCATGACGGAGTAACAGAACACACACGTTTATACCTTTACGCTTAAACTGCAGTCAGCCTCCACTTAAAAGTGAGATTACCACATTACCAGTGTGAGTGATATTTATGGTTTTTCAGAAGTTACACTCAGTGCATTGAATGACTCAGACGCAAACAGTGATCTGGTTGATATAGAGGGTCTGTGTGATGGTTCGGCGTCTAAAAAACTCAACTTTGATCAAGGTAAGATCATGACATGTTGTCACTGCATCGGTTTGTCTCATTGACTGTGATGGGAAGTAATGTCTGTATTTTTTCTCTGCAGACAGTCTAAACCTTGATTCCAGTCTCATCATGAATTCCAGTGACTTGCGTCTTTTATCTCGCTAAAGGCATCGGCCTTCATTGAGACAAACCATCAACTGGGAAATAAAATCAGTGGATCATGTCACTCCAGTGAGGATTCATCCCAAACCTGCAAACTCTCTGAAATCCTGGGAACGTTCTGCTGCAGGAAAACACAGTTATATGACAGTGAAGGGATGACGTCATTGTGCTGAAAGCTAGCTAATACTCCTCTGTAGTACTGTTTTAAATCATACAAGCAATATTGTACATATTGTTCAACTATAATTAATAAAGATTAATGTAGTTGCTGTGGGTAAAAAACTGAATTGCAGTATTGGGTACCAAGGCTTTGTTTGGTAAACATTATTGTTAGATTTTTTGTACTTTTGATAATACCTGAGGTAAAGTTATGTGTAGTATTTTCTGTAGCTAAAAAAAAATCAACCACCCATATTTTTTATAAACGTGTTTTAGAACCGTGTGTCAACATCAACTTCTATACAGTTACAGCTCAAAATTAAAAGACTTAATTAAAACTTAACTGGTGTTTGCAGTGAACATTAATTTCTGTTGACTTGCAATATTTGATAGATAATGAGTTTCTGAAACTCTAGCTTTGTGGATTTTTTCACGTGACCCTAAACAGTACAGAGACAGCACTCGTGAGCCAGTGCAATCTCCCAATATTTACACCAGTAAAAAAAAAAAGGCAATGGGTGCTACACTGAAATCTACAATATATAGATTCTTCATTATTAATACCACAATGCAGCGAAAACATGCCTTAATCTCTGTTTCTGTAATCTCTTATTGCTTATGGTCCAGATAATGAGAAGCTTTTGACCATATAGTTTTTGTTAAATGAGTGATGGTTATAAATGCCGGTTGAAAATAACTTTATTTAAGGGTTCAAAAGTTTATTAACATCATTAAAAGCAGAATGAACTGTATTGTTTATTGTTGTGTGTTGTAAATAAACATAACCACTCTTACACAGTTTTGACTCTTAATGTTTCTTCGTTTTGTGCAAACATCTGAGCTTTTCATCTCAGAAGTTCTCAAACTGATCTCTGTAAATAAACAATGATCTGAATTAGTAGTCAAAAGAGAAGATGAGACAGAGCCTCAGATGTGGTAGAGCTGTAGAGTGTGTCTGTCTGACGAGAGCAGCACAAATGTTACTGGCAACCCAAGGAAAGGCAACTGCCAATATTAATGTGCTGCTACTGTCAAGCACACTAACGAGTCGACTCATCCAGTGAAGATGATGAATAAAGCACAGAATGTGTATAGCTGGTGATAGAAAATTTAAATAGCAATTATAACACACACACACACACAACAGCAATGGTGAGTTTTTAAAATATAGACTAAATGAATTCATAGCTGCAAAAGCTACACCTGGTGATTTTGTGCTGTTAAATACATCTGGTTATTTGTAAAAATTATTTTGAACTGGAAAAAGTACAAAAATGTTAATGCACAAATTTGAAAGACAGTTTAACTTCATTAATTACTTAAGACTGTATCTCACTACTTAAATATGCTACTTAATCATGTAGCAACGTTTACCTTTAATGTCTTTATTAATTTGTACCTTCAGATATGATGAAAATGAATAATAAACTGTGACAGAGTTCACACTCTGACCAATGAAATTCTGTGACTACAGCTGCTGGTGATAACTGCATAAGGATGACCTAATATCATTTGATAGAAACTGCACCCAAAAAAGCAATTTTAAGTCATTAAAATATTTTAAACCATTTATAACTCTAAAAAAATAACATTTAGAGAAATCTCCAGGCCTTTGTTACTGCATGTTCAGATATAGCTCAATTCTGTGTGACGTTTCCCCACGTGAGTGCAGGTGTACAACGATGAAATTCCCAAACTCCCAGTTACAGCAAATCATGATTTGGAATTTGCCCTTAAAACTTACAAACCATGAAGTGCTGCTACTGGGAACTCTGGGATAAACAGACGGATGCGGACAGACTCCACAGTGCTTCTCACTAAAAAAAAGAAATAAAGGCAACAAAATAAAATGTGAAATTCAACAATGTAGAAACCGGTTATGCCTCTTTAATGCAATTACAGAACAAATGATAGAACAATTACAGAACAAATGATAGAACAATTACAGAAGAACTACAGAACTAAATTCGATGAGCATTGACTGTGGACAGATGTGGGCAGACTTCACTACTTTCTGAAAAATCTAATAAAACAGAGTGAGAATGACAGCATTACAGTTTCTCTGGCACAGACAATCATGAGGAAGCTTGTGGTCACCCACATCTTTTCATGCCAGTCTAATAAGTGAGTTACTGTGCACACACTGTCCTAAAATGGATGATGAGGATGAGGACAAAATGGAGGATGACAAAGGGGGTGATGAGGAGGATAAACTAGCGCCTCCAAAACTTTCTTATTACCGTGACAATAATCTAATGCGAGTTAAAAGTAGCTATTGAATATAAAACCTTTCATTTCCTCAATTTAAGTAAAATAAGTTGTACTGTGAAACAAGGTTCGTTAATTATCACAATCAATCAAAATGGAAAATCCCTCTAATAAAACTGGACACTTGTAAAGTGTTGTAAAATTATTTAAAGCAATAATTGCTAAATAATTGCTGTTTACTCACTTGATTATATTTGGGATTAAAAGCAATATGTGTGTAAATAAAAAAATAAGTGTAGAAAAAATTACTTGCACTCCACTGAAAATCACCTTTGTAAAGAACAAACACTTGAATAAATAAAATAAAAAATAAATGTTATAGAGAGCAACTACAAACAAGAAAAAATGAACAGATAAGTATTCAATAGGTGTGCCATAAATTCAAGAACATGGCAGGTTTTAATTGCTAAGGGGAAAGGGTGGGTAGCAGTGGGGCAGGTGGGTAATTATCAAAATGGGGGGACATGTGATTTTGTGATCAAGGTGTAATCATAGCACTGTCAGAAAGTGATAAATCTGAAAGATTATTACAGTGATACAAACATGAGGAGGGTGAGTGTCGCGCTGTGATAAATGGATGTAAGAGATAAACTGTTAGGGTGTGTTTATTTAAAAGTAAATGACAGGAAGATCTTCTCCACCAACACCTTTAATGGTTTTCTCCTTGCTTTTATTTTCTTTTTTAAGGGATAAAGTTTACACCAGCAACACTGGAACAACATTTAAATGTGGCATTAATTAAAGAGGAAAACCACAACAATATTCATTACTGATTAAGAAACAAAATGTATTTCGGTTTTGCTCAAAACTTTTGACTCAGAAATTCTGAAATGACTAAAAACAACCAAATATTTGTAACAAATAAAAAAATACACCAAGCAATTTTTAAAGGCTTTAAAACTTCCTTTTAAGTACACCACACCCTATGTGGTGTGATCAAGCCTTTGTGTCAGCAACAACCAAAAATTAATGACAAAAAAAATTCTGGAGTGTTATAATATACCAGAAAATATGTATTTTTTTATGTAATATTTTGTAAATGTAATCATAAAGTTAAATGTTTTAAAAAGAAGCTATCTTTTAAAATACTGACAAAGGTGTGACTAAATTTCTGTTATACAACAGCTAAACGTTCCTTATGGGTCTGTGACATTTTAAACTATTTAATGAGTTTAGTAAAACACAACCTGACAAACTCTCATAAAGGGCAGTCTATTTAAGATCTGAGTCAAATGATCACGTCAGCACAGTTGCAGAAGGCATTTGCTTCTGTCTACGTCTCCCTGTCGTTCATCGAGAGAGGGAGA
>JBAJNP010000820.1:0-59252 GCA_036877545.1 Yasuhikotakia modesta | reverse complement strand
GGTAGTTAGCAAAAGAGAGGGAGAGAAAATGAGAAAAGGATAGACAGCAAATGGGTGGGAGAGGGAGACCAAAAAGAGAAGCTTACACACTTACATAGACACATATACATCCTGGCCTAACTTTGCTCACCCATTCGAAGCAGACGTTTTGGTTTAGCTTTGAAACAGAGACAGGAAAGGTTTCACTTACCCTCGATCTCTGTTCTCCAGTCTGTTAGACAACAGGGGAGAGGAAAGGGTGCCTGGTGTTCCCAAAGAAACCCTCCGAAAACCCCTCTCGCCGTGTGGTCTGTCTTCTGCACCTGGGTTAGAAAAAAACAGTAATTGCCCAACATAATTCAATGAAGTTAAACACGTTTCGATATTTAAAAAAGCTAAACAAAGTACTTTAAAAATACTTTTGTTTCCTTCTGAAAACTCGATTGAAGTCACAAAGCACTTTGCCCACCTCAAATATTTTAGTTCTTCACAAATCTGAAGCTAATTCTACAGCTACAACAGTTTGTTTGCCTCAAGAAAAATTGTAGAAAAAGATTAAAAAAGAAAAACAAAGCCACACATGCACTTATCAATGGGAATCCCATGTCTTAATTTCAGGTCAAAAATACACCCATTTGTCTGAGCTTGGGGTCCCATTCCAGGTTAGGGGGTGGGGTTCCAAGAGTCAAATAAGTGCCCAAACCTTTTGTCCACTAGCACCTATTTTCAGCCCTTAAACCCCTTTCTTTGCCTATTCATCTCCAGACCAGCAGTCCAGTGCAGTGTGCAGCCTCTGCTTAGCTGTAGCTAGTGAGGCTGCCTGAGGAACTTGGTAGGCATAAAAAGCAGGGGTTGTAGCCTTTTTCCCGGGGCATCAGTTTCTACAATTAAAATGAACATTTTAGGGGGACAGGAAAAATCCTCAAAAAAATTAGGACGTTGCCCTAGGGTCCCCTTAGAAGACTGTGAAGTTTTATGACCGTTGGTGCTACGGTTTCTGAGGAAAAAATTAATTTGTGGCGGTTGGTGTCTGGGACGCGGCGGTGCTAGCTGCTCTCGCTCGCTTGGTTTCTTGTAGCCTTGCCAAAGCATTCACACAGCGAACCGAGAGAAAGAGAGGGAGGGGGGGACAAAAGAGGGAGAAGGCTCGACTGCAAAGATGCACAAGAAAGGGGATATGAAACTAGGAAAAGCATTAGTGCTTGCTGTGTTTTTATGCGTTGCGCTGCGTACGGGTTTTCACCACAAACTTAAAACTCAAGCGACCACGCACGAGTGCGTTCTGAGTTTAATCGCATTGTTACGTAAGACAGAAAAAAGCGTGATTTTATAAGCCTGCTGTTAAATCATTGTTCTTTGAACAACAAAGGGGAAAAGAGCAAAAACAGATGTCAGGGTTTGGAGTGAGCAAAATAAGTGCAAAAACGCAGCAACGTTTGCCATTCTTTAATGCTCTTCACACACTCGACGCAGACAGATTTTAAACAGGGTCTCTGTGGGTTTCTGTGCAGTACGAGGCTAGGTACAAAGAGTGGAGAATATGTTGATCTGATTCTACAGATAGTTTTACTAAGTAGGACAACCATGGTCCAAAAGTACACACACAAACCACACACACAGACACACACACACACACAGCCAGACAAAGGCCTGTGTGATAATTCAAGTCAAAAAAGCAGAGTTATTGACAAACCAACATGCCGCATACATTTTAAGATGAATATATTGCTATAAAGCTTGACCTTACATTTTACATGATAGTGTTTTTCTGGCTATGGTGACCAGCCACTTTAAAACTGCAACAGTCTTATAATAATTAGCTATTTATCCACACCCAAAGTAAAGTAACTTATTTCTGTAAAAACTTCACATTTTTTAACATTTATATAGAAAGGAAAACAAAACTGCAAATTTACATTGTACTGTTAAAAAGGTACATTTTTGTAAAAGATTGTAAAGTACACAATCACATGTCTTTTACCTTTTACTTCGACCAATACCATCTTTATACCCCAAAACAAATGTGAGAGGTTCAGGAACCACACTCAAAAACAGGAAGACTAAAAAAACTTCACCTACAAAAATCAAAGGCCAGTACGTAAGATTTGACATCTGCAAGTGAAGAGATTGTCTTCAAATAATAATCAACAGAGTAACTACAGACTCAACTTACTAAATATTATACAAATCACATTTAACAACGTTAAACAGTGAAGCCCTTTTGACAAAAATAGTATGATTTTTTTTCCAAGTCTGAACACAACACAGTTTGGATTATGTCTTAAGAAAAGTTCAAACAGATGTGCTGAGAAAGGTTTTGTAAATAGCAATATATACATATGATCTCCAAGAACAGGTGCAAATCTTTTATGGCATGTCCAAAAACTTCCCTCCATGGCAGCAATTAATCTGATCAAAATGGCAACGTATTACTGAGCACCCTGCACATATTTACATATATCCACTTGCATACTTTTTAATCTTGAGACATTTCATATGTTAAAGTAAAATAAGGAAATCTTATTTTTAAAGAGGAAAATGAGAAAAGAAAACCATGGCTCGATACATCAGCTATACAACAGGAGTCATGCCAAGCCTAAGAAATACTGACGTGGACTTTTATCACAAGGTTACAGGGTCACGATAAAGACCAATAAAATTACTTGTGATTATAACAGCAACATTAGACCCCAAACACTTCATAACCAGCACAGTCACATGTTATACCCTTTATATTTTTAATATATAGCCTATTTATGCTTTTTAGACGCACTGGACAGAAAATGACTGTAACTGGACTGTAAATCTTCGACAGACCTTTGATTCAGATACAGATAAATGGAAAAGCACGACAGCAGATTGAAATACTAGTTTCTGCGTCAGTCGTTGAGTTCAGACGTTCACCCTTCGTAAACAAACGAAAGGGGGTAAAAATCGGCGTTTATAGTCAAAAGTCAACATAAATAAGTGCAGATGCGTGTTTATTAAAAGGCCATCCGTGATAAACGATTGTTATGAGAGAAATAAGAGAAACGCTTATGCTCGCAAATCGCTTTAAAAAAAACGCAGCGAAGCGTTTTAACTTCTGATTAATCGCCAAAAAACGTTCCCATATTTCTGGAGGCGAGATATCGAAGCGCCGTTCCGCCACAAGCGTTTAACGCAGACGCACTTTGAACGTTCGCCGTCGACCGTTCCGCTAGTTTCGTGCCAATGTGTCGCTCCTAAAACGTCGTTTAGCGAACCAAACTTTAGGTTTTCAGATCCCACAAAACGAACGATGGCATTGAACGTTACTTAACGCTTAAATGAACATGTGGCCACGTACGCGCGGATTATATGAACGGTGTCGCGCGACAACCGATCTAAGGACTAACGCGTTATTATATGGAGTAAATTTAAAGGCATATTAGAGGTAAAGGGGAACGTTTAGGTTGGTTGTGGGTGAGGGGACAGAAAGTGAGGGGAGTGGTTCAGATTATTACAGGCACGAGATCATCGTCTTTAAACGCTAATATTTGACAGACTACATGGGTTCATTATTTGGGGGGTTTATATACTATATATACTATGCAGTATTATTTTATAGTAAGTTTAACATATAATCCCTTTTTAAAAACCCATTTTAGGGTATTTTGTTAAACTGTACACAACTAGTTATGTTTGGGTTTTTACTATTCAAAATAATAATAATAATAACAATAACAATAATACAAATGTTGGGTGTAACATAATATGTTCACCGACCCCTTTAATGCCATTAATAAAATTATCATTTCGTGACAGTCCCGCTACTTTATTCATTTAGCTAGTTTGTGTGACTTTATTCAAAAGAAATGATCAAAAATAAGGTATTTTAAAGCCACTAACGAATACGTGGTCAAAGAGGAACATTTCGGCTTATTTTCCTCACAAAACGAGCACAGCTGCCATAATGAATTATTTTAATACACGTACACAAACAGGAACGACGACTTACCTTTCGCTAAAATCCCCTTCGGTGGATGATTTTAGGGAAATAAATGAAAAATGTCCCGTATGAGGGATTGAATACAATATAATGGGGAAAATGTGGCCGTTAGTTCCAGTCACTGAGGAAGTTTGAAAATGGCGCCAACGTGCCGCCGCGGCTCCACCGCATCGACGACACCGGCCAGATAAAAAAATAAATATAAATTTTCCTCCGTCCAAATTATTTTTTTCCAGCAGGGGATTTGCAGCGCTGGGATTAACATAATCCATCCCAGTCGTTTCCCGTCAATTTATTGCTTTCAGGAATTTATATTTATTTTCTGATATTTTTCATAACCGTCGGATCGTGCCTCTGCCGCGGTGCATGTCGGGAAGCGCCATTGCTGGTTTTGGTTTAAATTTCCAGTCTAAAAATCAATCCTTAGTGGTCGATATGTCGCCCTCTGTTGTATCTTCTGAGTATTTTCTGAGCTTGCGGGATGGATGCAGGGGTTTATTTTATACTGGTTGGTCTTATATAGCACAAAATTACACGGGGAAGTGGATTGATAAGGTTAACTGTACTGGTAAAGGTCACATTCCTACCCAAAATGTACATAAGGGCCACAGGGTGAACCCTTTAAAACCTGTCTGGGGTTACTACACTAGTAACCGGTTGAATTGTAGCTCATGTTTAGGCAATAAAAACATACATGTTAAATGTCATAATAGTCAACACACATGATCTGTGTTACATAACATTTGTCATGCATTTGGCCTACATGGGAATGTACATTAGAATAAATGTGAAACTAGAATTGACTTCTAGTAAAGGAAAATGTAATCTGAACTGAGTTATGATGTTTATTGTTCACGAGGTATTTCATCACTTCTTCAATGTGGCCATATATAAATGTTTACATTTGGACATGTGTTCCTTTGATACAGCAGATCTGTCTTGCAACACGACAGTTGATCATTAACCAAATTAATACCAAGAAGTAATAACAGTCTATGGGACACGAGTCTTTAGTGGATCATCTGGTACTAACTTATTTTAGCAGGACGGAAGGACAAAGGGTAGACTCGTGCGGTGCACTGATGCACTTGTGTTCTGTGTACGTAAAAAGTACACAAGGCACGGCCTCTGGTAACATGCCACACATATATCTAAACAAGAGAAAGGTTAGAGTAAACAGTAACATAATATTGTTAAAGTGACACATTTTGATAACAAAATGAGATAATCTGAGGGGAAAATGTGTGTGATGTAAGTATATAAACAAACATTTAGACCTTTGTATGTTACATACATAATATAATAAAAAGCAACAAACGGACTAATATATGTGTTTTCCCTAAAGAAAGAATCAAATATAGATGTTTTACTCACACAACCAAGTACAAACCTTGAATAATGTTTAATATTGTAACAACATTAGTCATTTATTGGGTTCTTTGATTTTCATTTAGGAAGGTTCAAAAACCAGTTTAATAATTCACAAGACATATTATTCCCTGACACTGCACTCCATTCTTCAAAAACCCTGAATGTGTTTATTATTCTATATGTAACAGTGTTGGTGCAGTTAGTTTACTTTAAAGGTAACAAAATCATTTTACTTCAATTATTCAACCCATATTGTTATCTGTATGGGGTGTTGAAAAGACCAAAAAACTAAAAGATCCACATTTCCTGTGAATAAAATGAATTACACAAATAAAGTGAAAGATATAACAGAAATATCATTTCAGTTCTTACACATTGTTTCAAGTGAATCACAAACTGAAAACATTCCACCATTGTTTTGTATGTTATGAGTCTGAAGATGTTTTTAAGGTAGACCTTTGTATGTATTTTCAACCTGTGTCCCATTTTCTTTCTGGTTCCCTTTATCCTCAGCTTCGTTCTCTTCTTCCTCCCCTTTTCCCAGCATCCTCAGTGGCCACAGGAGGCCATGCTGGGCATGTTCCGGTTTTTGACAACAGGATCCATTTTTGTCTTTGGTAAGGAAGTAAAGCAGTGCATTTAGCCAGGCATTGAATGAGGCCAGCGGTCGAGTGATTTTATAACAGAGAGACACGATGCTCATGGTGTGACAATGAACCCTGCTTGTCAGTTTCAGCAACAGAAAAACTGTGCGAGTGACGTGGAAAGGAAAAAAGCAAAGGGCAAAGAGCAGAGTGATAGTTATTATTGTTTTGATGGACTTGCGTCGCCTGTTTACATAAGGTGAACGAGCCCCCAAGACGATTGACATGCCCTCTCCTCCAACCCCTGCTACACTTTCACAGCCCCTCCCACTTCTGACTCCTTGAGGAGGAGGCTGGGAGTGAAGCGTCCGGAATATCGTTAGCACCACGCGTGAGTAGCACCAAGCAATGATGCTAAACGGCACAAAGAAACCCAAAAAGTGAAGCGTGATCCCATACGGAATGTAATCGTGTAGCTCCTTATCAATCGCATCATCCCAACAATTATTAAACACTTCCTCTCTCGAACCTTGACCATTCACGACTGCCCCCAAAATCCCTTGATGTCCTCCACGAGGAAGATACTGGGTCTGTGCAAAACGGAAAATTGGACACGTTAGGACAAAAACAGCGAGCCATACCAAAACACAAGTGCCCTTCACCGCTCGCTTTGTCTCCAGGGTGATGGTCTTCATGGGGTGGCAGATGCCCAGGTAACGATGAACCGAGATACAAGTGAGGAAAAAGATGCTGCAGTAAAGGTTAAAATAGAAGAGAAAGCGCACCAAGCGGCACATGAAGTCTCCAAACACCCAGTCGTCACGCATGACGTAACTAGCCACCAGGAAGGGTAGCGACAAACCGTACATGAAATCTGTGGTGGCCAGATTCACCATGTAGATCAGCGAGGCGTTCCAGCGCTTGGTACGTCGGAAGGAACGGTACAGAACCACAGAGTTCAGGGTTATGCTGAAAACAAAGGTGAAGGAATAACAGATTGGCAGGAAGATGTACTTGTAGGATTCATCAATATTGCAGGGGCCAGTATTTGAGATATTGCTGGAGGGAGAAATCTGTGTGTCTGCCCCTGACTCTTTATTTATCAAAACCGTCGTTCCGCTGGTCGTCATTGTCGGCTAGTTCTTAAACAAACGCTTAGGGAGTCGCCCAGGTTCATCTTTCCATCCTGTGCTCCAAAAACACCTTCACATTCAGAGTTTGTTTGAATTCACCATCTTGTCTCCCTGTGTCTGATTCAATATCTAGAAGAGATACATTACAGTTAACAGCATGTTTAGAACAGAACACGTATTTGTAGTTTCAGATTTAGCCACGGTGTCATTCCTTTCATATCTCTTTACTCAAACATGTTAGTTGTTTTCCCACTTTTAGCTGCCCACCCCTCCCTTAGCCCACCCGTCTGTTTCACAACCCCGGTACTGTTTGCACATAGGAATATATGCTGCTGATTCTGAACCTTTTCACTTCATTAACCAATCAAACAGTAACTACACTTACCCTCTATGTTCTATTCTCATCCTGCCCCCCCACACACACCCCACCCTCCTCAAACCTGCCCTTCACATTACATCTCTCTCTCTCAATCACTCTCCCCCCAAAGAAAATCAAACCGATACACTATAAGAGAGTTCACAGCCAGCTAGTCTTTATAAACCGTTTCACCCTCCATTGACAAGGACTAAGACTGGATCCATTTACACACGAAGGTCCCTTGAATCATTTTGCTCCCATGCGATGTCATAGTTTTCCCTGCCTCCTAGTAAACAGCTGACTGAACTTATAATCTGTATGGCTTTTCACCTACCACTTGTGAAGCATATAACACACTGTGTCAATAGATCAGTGAGTACCTGTAGGTCACTAAATGACACTAGGTTGCATATAAATAAGATGGTCCTTGTGGAATAGGACAACATCATAAAAAGTGCAAACAGCCCTTGTTATAAATCACAGTGTCTACATATTGTGAGAGTTTGATGCCCTGCATGTAATTTGAACTTATTTAAAAAAGCAAGTAGAAAGATCACCATATTTATATACATATACATTGATGTAAGTAACCTTGCTATACTTTTTAAAAACCCTGCATCTAAAGATAATCAATATTACCTGAAGAGCTGAGATACCTGTTGTACCTGGACATGATCTGTTAAAACTATGAAGTAACATACCTTTGTGAAGGGTCGCTGATTTCTGAGTCCTTTACAGTCAGTCCCAGGATAAATATAATGAAACACTCCTGGTCCAGAACTGAAAATTTGACTAATAAGCTAAAAACAGTTTAGCAGTTATGAGATCCAGTTCTGTCACGTCATTCACTCCTCAATCTTCCCTATTTACTTCAGCTGCTTCTATCAACTATTTTGATCATTCTCTCGATCGGACCCTCCTGGCTCATCTTTTGCTCCATGAACCGTCCCTCCCTCTGTCTTCTTTCCTCTGTTAGTGCTGAGCTGGCCTTCTGACCACACACACACACACACACACACACACTTACCACAAACAGCTTAATACACACACAGTCGTACTGAAATCCCTTTTATTCCACAGAATAATATTTAACGTTGTTTTACAAACAGTGACAATCCAGTTATGAGTTGCTTGGCATTGTATTTATACCCACACACATACACATGATTTGCCTTAAAGCTGCAATTTGTAACTTTTAACTGAAGGAGTTTAGCAAGTTCAGAAACATTTTACCTTCCTTGATTATTTCAACATTGTTAATAATAATGAGTTCTAGTTTTAATAGTTTTAATTACAGTTTTAAGTAATGTAAAGTTAGTTACCTGCAACTTGTGTTTCAAACACAGGTGGCAGTAGAGAGGCAGAAGTTACAGATTGCAGCTTTAAAAGTACTTAATACTTTCCTGTAATTTTTACATTTGTATGAAATACTTAATGACAAACATGAGACTTAATGTAATTGGCTTTGCCTTTCAAAACATGTAGGTTTAACAGAAGAGCACAGCATGAAACAAACTTTCCTCGATGCATATAGTGTTACATCCGTGTGACTTAACAATTGTACAAATGTAAACTGCTGTCAATAAAATCACAGCCACAAAATGAAAACAATCAAATATAACGTGACTATAAAGTGACTCAAGTCATAATAACCATGTTTAGTTTTTAAAAACACCTTGATTTTGTAAAGAGGTTCCTCCTCAGCCGGCAACATCATCTCATCTGTGTCTTTAAAAAGTTAACAATAAATGTTAAAAATGTTTTTAGAAAAAAGTCTTTTGTAGTGATTCTGTATCGTTTCACATTGAGGTCAATAATGATCGTGGGCAGGCTGTTCGTGTCGTAAACAAATGTCCTCTTTGTTTCGTTCCTCAGAAGGAATGTTTCTGATTGGTCATCAGAGTGATGTCATATCCTGTACCTCCAGTAGCAGGGCATCCTGCTCTGTCCTCAACTGGTCCCGTGTAAAAAGTCGAGCCACCAGCTCTGAACTGAGGTCTACACACACACACACACACACACACACACACACTTACTCATTTATTCAACACAAATGCAGGTACCAAAAGCAGGTAAGAAACACTCACCATGGATGTCTTTGCTGAGTGACGTTCTCAAAGCTTTCAGCTCCTTCAGGCTGAAGGACTTCAGGTCTTTCTGCTCATGATGTTTCCTCTGCCTGACAGCCTCACTGGGGGGAATCGTCTGCAGTCAAATAACATAAACAACCTTTTGTGTTTGTATAGTGTAAACAATGGTCATGTAACCGCTCACAATACATAATATATAAAGCAATACATAACTCTGTCTGTACAGCATTAAAAGTAGATGCTACATGGAGTTAAATGAGAAACAAAATGAAGACACAATCTTGTAAGTTGTTTTCGTTTCGTCTCGTTTACCTGTTTTTGCTCTAATCTCAGCTTGTGTCTGAGAATGCTCAGTGCGGCTCTGACATCGTTCTTGAATCCTCCTGACCTTCTTGCTTTCTTAGCAGATGCAGAACTCGACCCCGGCTGCCTGTCTGCCTTCTGCTTGTTGCCGTTCTTGCAGGATTGTTTTGCCACCTGAAGAAGAAATAAAACGATTAACAGTTACAAACCTCAGCAGAAGCTTATGTGAAGAACGCCAGGAGCAAACCGAGAACTACAAATCATCCAACCTCTTCTTTTGCCTCCTCTTCCTCATCCTCACTTTCACTGTTGTTGATGAAGCACAGCTGTAGATTCGTTTGGCTCTGAAGCCTGAAATAAAAACACAGAACCTTTACAGATTTTATTCACAGGAAAATGCACGGAGGAGAAATAAGATCATAAATCTGTGACCTTGAGGTCAAAGCGGTCAGACGACTGCTGCCTTCATCCTCCATGTCCTCATATGTTTCCCTGTGACTGTTCAGACCCCTGATTTCTGGCCATTCCACCGTTAGCCTGTCCAAGTCCTGTAAAAGCACATTATTGTGTAAATCGACCGCCAACACTTTGAAAAGGTCAGAAGAAGAAGTTGTGGTCTTCTACTGACTACTACTGGTCAATCTAAAACCACATTTGTCAAGTTAAAGGAAGGGCAGGCAATTTCAGAGGCTAGCAATAGCAAGCTAGTTGTGACTCTTTATTCTCATTCAGACCTTTTCCTTCTGTTTCCGTTCCTCTTGTTGTTTTTCCAGTTCAGCAATACGTCGACTCAGATCCTCCCAGTGCATGATGGGTAAGCCTAGGTCATCTTCAGGGAATCCCTCCTGCCAATCCAAGGTTGCGCCCTCTGTCTCATCACACTCTTTCTCATCTCCGGTTTCTCGTTCTTTCTCCTTCTCTCCATCCATTTGTAAGAAGTGTGTGGGGCACGAGGCCTCTGTGGAACGAGGAGAAAAGTTTTGAGGTCATGAAATCTGCTGGGCTGATGTGATTCTGTTGTGCCATCAAGCTGAGAAGATGTTGACACTGGGTTTTATGAAATATTTACCCATTTATTGTGAAAGAACACACACAATTCCCACGGGAAATAAAAACAATCACAGATTTGCCAAGTCTGCCATCAAAAATCAATATTACTGAAGATTTCAACATGAGCTTTCCCAACATTTAACTGAGACAATTACTTTCACAATTGTCTCAATTCTTTTTCTTTAATTTGTAAACCATTTTAGGAGAAACATCGGAGACCACGTCGATACACCAATGAAACACAACTGAGATCTCCATCAAATCTCTTGAGCAACAAACGAGCAACCTCTGAGAAATTACAAACTTTCCTCTGATCTGAAAACTTACAACCTTCCAAACAAACTGTAACTAAGTTTATTATCTTTTAACTACCTAAACTTTGTAAAACATTCATCTACATTTCAAACCCCAGACCTGGAGTTAACCAGTCTGACCACGTATAGCTCTTAACCATGTAGCCACAGCTCCATGTGTCTTTAGATGTGATCTTACCTATATCTGTTGGGTGATGTGTGTTCTCCAGACGTTGCTTTGGTCGTACGATCAATAATCAAACGTTCCCACAACGTTTTATCTGAGTTTTCATCCAACTTTTCCGTCCTGTCCCGTTACGCGCCCTCCTTGCGTCTTTACCCACTTTTTACTTTTCCATCCCTCGGGATTAAGTTTGTTTCCTCGGATGAAAGTCCCGATCTGCTCTACGGGCTGTTGAGATGTTATATTATGGAGAAATCACAGTTTTAATCCATGCATCAGCGCGTCCGTAAGATCCTCAATACAAACAGCTGAAACTGAAGGAATTTGGGGACGTTTTGTTGGGAGCGTGAAGGGTGGAGAATAATGGGAGTCATAAAACCAAGTGTCCAGTTTCACAAACTTTTCCTGATCTTTAAACCGTTCAGATCTCGTTATAGTTTAACCAATAAATCATTGCACGATTTCCGTTCTCTGCATTTTGTTCATTTTCTCAAACTTTCCTCAACGCATTTTTTCCAGGCTTAGGAGCCGGATGGCGACACGTTTGCACACGCCTAAACCACAGCAAACTTGTTCAGGTGCAACAGCGTTTGCATTGCGTTCAAACTTGATAAAACCTCGTGCGTGAGGATGAAACGTTTAAAATGACGTTCATACGAAATATTAAAACGAATTATTGTTGAAACAGTTTAACATATTTAATCTATTTCAACTGGTGTTATAAACTAAGTAAATGATTTATAAAGCGAAGGTAAAATTGTCTTTTAAAAACTTTAAAACTTTTAATAACGGAGTTTGGAGTCGTGTGACGTTGCGCTGCAGTGACGCTGCAGTGACGTGGCAGTGACGTAGCACTTCCGCTTCCTCTGAAGTCAGCTGATCGGATCCGGTGACTGTTGACGTCTCGTCGAGACTTTAACAACTTTATAAAGTGCAGATGAGCGTCTTACGCGACTGATTTAACTTAAGACGGTCCCCAGACGTTGTTATTCGTTGTCGCAATGGCTTCGTTGCTTTTCTGCGGCCCTAAACTGGCAGCCTGCGGACTGGTTCTCAGTATCTGGGGGGTCATTATGCTGGTAGGACAAGATGTTCAGTTTAATAAAGTGTGTTGAGTGAATAAAGCCAATTAAAACTTATAAGTTGTTCGTTTTTAAATGCTTGCGTTTGAAACTCCTTGTAATCAAATATTAAGACTTTGTAAAACTTGTAAAAGTTGTTTTAACATTCAAATAAACAACATGACCAACAGCCACAGACATGGAGTTTAAATACGTGTGACTGGTGACATTAAATGAACTATTTTGATGGATGAACTTTAGTGTCGCCTGCATAAATGTCACACAGGTTTGTACCGTCCGTGAGTTTATATGACTGAATGGGAGCAGAAATGAATGATTTTTTCTGTCTGATTTATGTTAGGCAATGTTGGGGATTTTCTTCACCACGCATTCAGCCGTGCTGATAGAGGATGTGCCTTTTACTGAGGAAGACATGCACAACCAGTGAGTTCCTGTTACCACACAGTCACTCTGAGGATGATTCTCCTGTCTGTTTCCAGAAATGTCACATGTGTGGAAAAGTCACTTCACGATCGTCCCTCTGACTGTTCCTCTCTCACAAGACGACTTTATGTCCTCAGCCTGTTCTTGGTTGATTTAAATCCGTATTAGTTCATGGGAATAAAAGTGTGTAAATTGTACAAATACATGCCATTTCTTAATCTGTTCACAATTTAACTTTCTCTTCTCGCATTTCAGGGAGGAACCGTTGCAGAGAATTTATAAGCTGTACAACCAGGTTGGCTACAACTGCTTTATTGCGGCAGCAATCTATGTGGCTATAGGATTCCTGTCGTTTTGTCAGGTTCGCCTGAACAAACGCAAGGAATATCTTGTGCATTAACATCAGCCTGTGATTGGAGGTCAACGCTGCTTCTGTTGTGTCTGTTTATCTTCAACTGAAGCCTGAATCTGTGTGATATTTAAGATGATATGTTTGATGTCAATTTTTGAGGCCTTTCACGAAGTTTAATGATTTCTGATTACCTGTATTTCACTGTTATGCCTTTTGCTGTGCCTTTTAATCTGTGGACCAACCAAAACATGAACTACAAACACTGTGGATAATTCCTTAATTATTGTTTATACTTGCACACGTCAAATAAAAACTACAAGGTATTATGTGTGGAATGAAATTTTACATGATTACTGTTTCTATTTTCTCAATAAATGACTCTGGATTAAACGTTTAGATGAGAATTTTTAAGTTTACATTTGATACAAAACAAATTCTGTATAAAAACGTGGATGTAAAAGATGAGATGTTTATTTTCTGTTGTTTGGACAGCAAACATCACAGTAATGCATAAAAGCAGCAAGTTTTTCCTGCAGCCGTTAAATTGCGACTGTAACATGCATGTCTCATTTCATCTGAAAACAGAATGTACCAACATAAAGTGCATTTCCTGAGACTAAATATATAAATAAAAGTATAAAATGGTATGTAAGAAAGCAAAAGAAGCTTTTAAATTTACGCAGATACATCCAAGTATTTCACATTTTCACCTAACTTTATGATGCACGTTATTTAAAAAAGGCTTTGATTTTTAAAAAGAAAGATTATTAACCATAAAGACAATTATAAACCATAATATAAACGGTAAACTGAGGAAAAACTCTCACATGTACAACATTTACCACAGTATTTCTGTCACTATAGCTGCTCCAGGTGAAGTTGTGAAGCTCTGCTTTGTTTAGGAAAAACACTTCAGCTGTTAACAGGTGGAAATGTTGTTCATTTTGTGTGACATCAGCTGAGATTATTAAACCAGAATTCTGCCTGTTTAATGTTAAATCTGCAAGAAGCCAAAATACCTCAATCACTCAATGCTTGTTTATATCACCGGTTCTCTTGAATGTTTTAAAAAATTTCCTGTGCAGATTTGCAGTGTAGAGAAACGAATCATTTTATCTCATATCACTGGATTTTCTAACATTTATCAACACTCAGATCTGGAACAAATGAGTTTCACAGAAGATTCTCTAAATCGTGATGCTGTTTTCAATGCGGCTGGGACACAGATAAAGATACTGCAGATCCTGTCCCTCGTTTTGAGCTACGATCTCCTCCTCCAAATCTTTCAGTTCCTTCCTGAATTTGGCGATCTCCCTCAGCGCGGCAGCTTCTGTGAAGTACTGCTCCTCATACTGGCCCAACAGGATCTGAGAGACACAAAGTGCTGAGTTTGTGCCGTGGAAAGAGTTTTACATGAATTGTAAAACAGTTAATGGTAAGTTAAGATGTTCCTGCACCTCAACTAGTGGCATGAATGCATGTAAATATTTCACAGTGTCTGTTTCACATTCTGTAATTGAACATGTTAGCCGATAACCTACCGCATCCGGCTGTGCCCGGCCCAGATGCCATGTGATGGCCATCTGCACACACGATTGGCTGATATCAGGGAGCGTATCCATGATCAGCCTCATAGTAACAGCATCCTTATCAGTTGGTGGGGGCTGCCGCATGGTACAGGGTGTATTGGGTACCCACGCGCACCAATCAAACTACAGCACAGATGAAGATCAAACGTCACATACTCCACATTAACCAGCCAATAACAACATGCAGTTTTGCCAGTGCTCCGCCCAAGAGGAGGGACCAAGTTTGAATATTGTGTATAATAATAAGCAGATGTAGAGATTGGATGTGTTAGTTACTTGTCCGTTATTGGTGGCAGCGTGTTGTGCTGTGCTGGTGAAAATCACCACACTTATCAGTGTGATCAGTTCTTCTGTCGTCTTCAGCTCACTGGCGAGACCTAACACACAAGAAGTCAAAGGTCAAACTCAGGAGCCACTGACAAATAATGTCACCTGCGGGCATTTAAATGTCTAGAACACAAATGTGATGTAATTAGAAAGTTTACAAGCACATATGATCAAATATTTAATAAAAGCCTGACAATTAGAAGTTGTAAATGTTATTAAAATTAAAATATAAAAACTAAAGATTTTTACCAAAATGAGGCACATTCATAAAACCCTCTGTGACAACTTCCTTGATCCAGAGCTGAAGTTCTGAGTCCTGCTTCACGTCGTCGTCGCTCTTGTAGTACAGAGACACTATTCCTGAAACAAAACTACAGGAAGAAACAAATTCATTTACTGACCCTCAAGCCGTCTCAGGTGTATAAAACTACTTCACACAGCAGTGACTTGTGTTTGTAAAACGGCTTCAGTAAAAGAATGAATATAATGGAAACATTTTGCTATCATTACTTTTCAATCACATCCCACAGCTTCAGTGAGTGATCTCTGTAGAAATAGTCTTTCAGTTTTGTAACCCCTCTGTCCAGGAAGTCGTATTTGGGCTGGAGGGAGCGATAGGTCAGGACATTATATTCCCTCTGTGCCAGAATCAGGAGCCCATCTCCACCTGTTGATACCACCTAAACAACACAAATGAGGAGAGTTAGACGTTTAACTAAAGACAGTAAACCTTTCAGATGTGTTTATCGTAACACAACTAGTTTTGTTGTTTGTTGGTGTGTGTGTGTGTCTGTGTGTGTGTTTGTAGTGTGTGTGTGTGTGTGTGTGTGTTTGGGCTCCTCATTTTCTGACACTCACCTTTTTGAAGATGCCGTCTTGTGAGATGAGCTGTGTTCTTCCACGACAGTTAATCTCCAGCGTGTATCTCAGGTGTGGCGTCAGGATCTTGACAGACAGAAGAAAGTTATTAACACACCGGGGGTCCGAGACCACCAGTTAAAATGAATCTATTTAACATGCATCTCTGCAAAACGTTCTTTTCTGTTTAAACTAAACATTTCCATTACAAACCATCAGTTTGACTGAAAACATTTTAATAATTAAAAGGCTTTTAAAAAACAATTTGCACTGGAACTGTCACAAAAGCAATTTCACAAATGTAAAACATTTCTCATATAATAATAAATAATATTTCTATGTCATGACTTCATAATATTTTGTACCTTTTCTGGGTGTGTCTGAAAAATGGTAAATTTTGTGAGTGTCCTCACACTTTCAAAGCCCCAGTCACAGGTTATTTTAATAATGCATTGAAACATGCGTTGAAACTGACCTTATATATAGGGTGAACGGCAGGAAGCTGTCGCAGTGTGGCCATGCAGAACACTTCTACCATCAAATGCGTCCGCAGCAAATGCGATAACACCTGAAAGACCTGGAACTCAGAGTGCCGAACCCACATCTTAGCCAATAACCAGGCCAGAGGCGGGTCACTGGGTAGGAATATGGGCGTGTCTTTATCAGGTGTCTGTTCAAGCTGAAGTAATACAGAACAAACAGTTCTTCAGTTTTCTCAACAAATAGATCTTTCTTGTTCTTCAGATCAGTGTCTGTCAGTTCCTGAAGGGCTCTCTCACACTCTCTCATTAGTTTGACACATCAGATCTGAGGCATCAACCAATGATCTGATGTGTTCTAACAAGAGCTTCAGATCATCATGTATAGTGTGAGGGAACCACAAACAAGAACAGTTACTGTATTATCTTTGAGAACGTTTGGAGAACAATCGCTGTGGAAAGATTGAAAAATACCCCCAGGGCAATAAACACAAACCCTCATCTCACCTTCGCAGTGATCCCATTTGACAGTTCACCCCCCCACAACCCTACAAGCGTTCCTGAGGGAATGTCATGATTCCAGGGAGTTTACCTGTATGGCGATGGGAATGAGGCCGTTCTCAGGATGCTGGTACAGTAAACAGAGCGGAGCAGCGATGTGCTGCTGTTCGCCTCTGATCACGTTAGCGGGAATATTGTCCATTATAGCGTAATCTACCAGAAACATGTTTCCTTTCTGACAGAAAGAAAGATAAAAGACTTTAAAGACGGTCTTTATTACAGACCAATACTAACATTAAATTACATGCACATCTTCATTTAAACTTAATCAGAGAGACAAATTATTTTTGGATAATATCTGTGAACTTCAGCTACACTAAAATGTTTGTATGTCAAACAATGGATAAAACCATCATATAATAATCTCTAGTCGTCCCTTATCAACAGAGCACAGACTCGAACCTTGAGCTCCTTCTCCAGAGAGGTTGCAGGCACCAGCGAGGGCTGCACCATGTCTCCACAGACGTGGAAGTTGGAGGGCAGATTCTCTATCCTCGTAATCATCCGTGGGTTTGAACCGTTCAGGAACTGGTAACCGAAGAACCAGTCCTCTCTCCAGTGGTTCATGGTGTATTCTAACATTCATCACAAACTCATTTAGTTATTTACAATGGTTTTACAATGGACTGAACGTTTCTGTTGTTTTGCTATTTGGAAAAAATGAAACAGCTACCAGCTACAGGACTCTTTAACTTCCAGAAGATCCGTTTGAAGTCTTCTAGATCATTCCAAGACTTTCCAAACTTTATTGCCAGTTTTTTCAGAGACAGTTCCAAAAGCCTAAGGGGCAGGGAGGCATTAATAACAACAGGAAACTCAAAAGATGCGTGAGTCTTTTTAACAACATGTTATTAGCAAACATGTTGTGTTTGCAAATCAAGCAAATCAATGTCACCGATGAGAGGCTACACACCAGAAACTGTCACGGTGCCATTTTAATCATTCTGTCAGCATGTTACAACATTATTTCCCCTCTGACAAATCATCTTAAAACCAGTTTGTGTTGAACAGTGGTGGTTTGCTCCAGCCTAGTCACATGTTTCTCACCAGTAACCACCTTGATCTTTCTGAAAAAGCTAGTTAACTAATTGTGGTTTATTGGTTACTCAGCACATCAATGGCTCAAGACGGTCTGTTTTGTAAACTTGCATTTTTACTCACGCATACTGCAGGGAACCCACAAAGTCACTGCGCTTCTCGTTGTCAAACCGCGCGTCCTGAGGTAAATCCGCCTCTGTTTTGCTGTCAATGCA
Source organism: Yasuhikotakia modesta (assembly GCA_036877545.1). Classification (NCBI taxonomy): domain Eukaryota; kingdom Metazoa; phylum Chordata; class Actinopteri; order Cypriniformes; family Botiidae; genus Yasuhikotakia; species Yasuhikotakia modesta. The sequence continues at coordinate 41,013 of JBAJNP010000820.1, read as the reverse complement.
TTTTGGAATCCCGGGAGCCCAGGACAACCACCTGACAGGACAGAGTTCAAAAGTTCAACAGGGAAAATACGTTCTTCAGAAAGATAGAAATGTGATGGTAAGGGTATGTAGTCTTCAAGAAGACCTGTAGATGTTCTGTTTCTCCTGAAGCTCTGCCTTTCTGTGGGCAATCTCCTGCGGCAGCGAGTCTTCGCTCAGCTTTTTGGCTTTGAGAGGAAAGAAACAGAAACACAATGTTTCATCTTGCCATCAGGTTTTTGTTTAAAGGGTCAGTTCACCCAAATTTGAAAACAATTCTCATGTCATTCCAAAACTCCATCACTTTTTCCAAATACAATCATCACCAAACAACAGTGGCAACCATTGACCCCCACTGTATGAACAGAAAACTACTGAGACATTTCTCAAAATATCTTCTTTTGTGTTCCACAGAAGCACAAAGCAGAAGTTTGGAGTGACATGAAAGTGAGTAAATGCTGAAAGAATTTCATTTTTTTAGTGAACTCTCCCTTTAACAAACATTTTGATGTTTGTAGATGTTGCAACCAAACATTCCAGATGTTGAGTAACTGACCTGTTCCTTCTCTTAACTCCACTATCACTCCATCTCCCACTAGCCAGCGATAACAGGGGAAAGTGTGGCTGAGTCTTTCTCCAGGCACGCTGACTTTTACGTAACGGCAGAACCAGTTGTCCTCCACCCAGTATTTCTTCTTTTCCAGTCGCACCAGTATCAGGGTTCCCAAATGGTCGTCACTTTTAACAGTGTACTCGTCCACCTTCAGAAGGGCAATAAAGAGAAAACATGAGCATCTTCTTCAGCCTTGTTACTAGTCTAAAGAACCTTTTTCACCACACAGAACCTTCTGTGGAACTTAAAGGTTCTACAGATGTTAAAGGTACATACAGCCACAAATTGCTTTTCTATGAAATCATGAAGCACATTTTTTAAGAGTGTTTAGCAAAAAGCCTAGTTAAAGTCACTTCCTGCGCAGCAACAAAACCAAACTTTTCATTTTTCAAGTTTACTGTGTACCGTGAGAAAAAAACGAATATGGTTTCTACAGTTTGTTATCTGTGAGAAACCCTGTAAGAACTCTGAACTTCTCGCAGGGGTGTAAGTTCTCACTGGTGTTCCTCACCGCTCCTCTGCAGAGGTCCAGGCCTGGGTTGTCCAGAACTGTTCTCTCACTCTCTCCTCGTTCTCCAACCAGAGTCACGTACACGTAGTTATTAGTTCCTGAATATTCGGATGTTCCTGTAGCCACTGTCACTTTATACTCCATCTGCAGGTACACACACACACACACACACACACACACACACACACACACACACACACACACACACACACACACACTTGACCAAACTCTCTCTATATAAATGTTTCTGCTATCTATTCAACTACATAACATCAGACGGTAGCAGAATCTTTGAAATCAGAAAGAAATTCCTGTAATTGTGTTTTAAACACAGATTCAAGGTCCTGGAAGGTAACAATAACATCAGTTTAAGGTCCTGGAAGATGATGGTGCTCATTTGTGTGAAGTCTATAAAAAAACTGGCTTTATACTGTTAAAAATCTTTAATCTCTTAAACAATAAAAAGAATTCAACAGCAGGTGTTTAGTTACGAAAAATATGATCTGGTGAGCTTCGCCTCTGGTAACAATACTACACAATACTGTGTAAACCAGCTATAATAGAGGATTGTATATGTGGCATTCACAATGGAAAAAATGACTCCAGCGTGTAGTTAAAATAGATTTGTGTCTGTGTTCAGCTTTCATACAGCAGTAATGAAAACACACTTTCTTTCACGAAGATAATTTCATGAAAACAAGCTCATTTTACGGTCAGCTTTACTTTTGGTTCTAATGTGTACAGCTGCTGTAGCTTCTATTGTCACTTTTAAAATAGTATAAAATATTTCCTGTAAAGGGAGGGTGTGTAAGGTGTGAAATTAGAAAATTTAATGAGCAGCTCAATACAAACTGGAGTCACAGAGCTACACACAAGAGATACCAGCACTAACTTATTTATACTCTGACAGCTAGTTGTGCTTAAAAATAAATCTGTTATGTTACATATTTAGTACAAAAACTGACTTGGTTTAACAGTTTGACCATTTGCAAGTTCTAACATGGCATTACAGTGTTTTTAAAAACATGACCAGTGAGGTTTTACTCCAGGAAAGTATTTATTTTTAGTACATGCACAGACTGAAACTATAACTGACAACTGAAACAGACGTAAACCTGTTACTGAACTCAAAACTTCTTGACACATTCTTGAACTCTAAAGGACGTTTTTGGAAAATGAAATAAATGAAATACCTTTTCGTGAGACAGAACGAAGTGGCAACGTCTCTCTGCCTCTCCTTTTCTTCAGTTTTCTTCTTCTGTCTCTTTTCCTCTCTGCTCACAAGTTCATGACACTTTGCACACCCTGTTTCCACAGCCGACTGGCTGCCCCTGCCCTGAATCAGCTTTTTGTCTCCACTGGTCCCTCCCATATACCTGCTCCCCCTCCCAGCCCTGTCTCTTCATCACACACCTCTGTTAACTATATTTTTATCTCCTCATTTCTTTATTCATGCGCTTCTGTCGTCTAGTTTGAGGAAATGGATACAGTAGAAAGTTTCTGACCTGTGCAACCACACCGAAGCTTTGAGAAACTGTACGTGAAACAAGCAACAACCACATTTTGACAGACTTCCAACAAAGCAATTCATTGGCCAGTCAAGAGGTCATTACGTTACGGTTTGTCACTATAAGAGGTTTATTTGTAAAAGAGGCCGTTTGTTCTGTGCAATACTTTCCTTTACACAAGAAAATTACAAATTGCTCTTGAAAGACGAGTTTCATCTGTTGTTTAACGCCTTTGCCTCATGGTACGCAATCACATCTCATACTGTTTTTCAAGTCAAAAATAAAGATCAATGGCTCTGCAAGCACATACAGTTTTACGTTTCAAACAGAGGTGGCAGTTGCACGATCTCAAAGCCAATGTCTTAACCAACATAAATGTTTCTGGAAAAGGTCGCCTACCCTTTAAATGAAGCTGATGGTATTACACAAGTGCTAACCTTGTAAATGACATTCCGGTTCTGTGGAAATTTGCATATCTTTTCTGGAATGGAGCAGGTCTGGTTATGGGTGAACTTAACCAGAGCTTAACCAGGTCACAGTTAACTGACAGCATTAACAGTTTAACCAAAACTATTTAACCAAACCCAAGAGAGATAAGAATGGTGAGACATTTAAGTCCCCAGGGGTTTAAACCAGGGGTTCAATCCAGGGGTTCAATTGCTTAATCGCAATTGCTGCCTTCCTGTTAGCTCAACTGGTAGAGCATTGCGTTAACACTGCAAAGGTTGTGGGTTTGATCCCAGGGCAAGGCAATTAATTCACTGTAAGTCGCTTTGGATAAAAGCATCTGCCAAATGAATAAATGCAAATGTAAATGCTTAAATCAGCATCAAGAAAGCAGAAGTTTAAGTTTATTTGCATGCCTGTGAAACATTCATTAAAGCATCAAGGTTTAATATTCACTGTATTTTAATACAGTGAAATAGCTTTTGCATATTTTTTTGGTTTGTAAGATGGTTAAGATACGCAAAACATGCTTTAATTGGATTCGGTGTCATGAAAGAAACTGTGTTGAGCTGCAGAAAAAACGTTTGTTTACAATTTACTGCACCTAAAACTCTAAAACTAATTTCTACAGAGTCCATCAACATCGTAGCATGTTAAAGATTCGCTTTATTGCATTACTTAATCAGAGAGCAGTAACATACACTGGCAAACGATAACATGTACAAATGATATTAGAAAAAACAGGCCACACAGAAAATGAACCGTAACATTAAACTGATAAAAAGCACTTTTTTGGTATTCCTACATGACGAAACTGTGAGTCAATACTTGTTTTAAGCTGCCAGGTTTACAATGTTCCACAAATCCAGCAAAAGAGAGAAGTCAAACTCACTATGACCTAGTAAAAGTTTATTTTTCTCAACTTATTAAGCATTGTTGCCACGGGTAATATGTTTATCAGTAACTTTGGGCTTTAAACAGGAATTTCAAGGTGGATTGTTTGAAGAAACCAACGAGGAGCTCTTGAAGAATAACTAAAGCAGAGATGAGACTGTGAGGGACCTTTCAGAAGATATCAGCGCGGGGTTCGGTGGTGTTAAGCTTGTGATTGAGAAGCACTGTGATCTTCATCATCTGGAGGGCAGTCGACAAAGTCAGCTAGCATGGAAGCCATGGCCTCATCGTCCATCTGGAGTCAAGAGGAGATTGAGAAACAGAGTCGCATCAGTCTTCATGTCATTACCAGAATAAACAGTTTAGTTCCAGCAGTTAACAAGCACAGCGGTTTTATTTATACACAAATGAGGCATTACTGGAAGACATCAGATTTATGTAAAAGCATTTTTTTCAGAGTTCAGAAAACACATCTAGACTAAACATCTCAATGCAAGTATGCAAATGCTAGTCTCGAGTCTCAGCTTCACACAGTACATGCAAGACCACCTCAGTCCTTCAGCTAAAGATTCACTGGACATCAATTCTTGGCATTAACATGTTGCATTGACTTTAACTGTTTCAAGTTACCTTTTTCTTCTCAGTGCCTTCTTCTGTAGACTCTGCCTCTTCCCGATCCTCCATTTTCCTCTTTGTTCCTCTTGCATTTTCATTCTCCTCCTGCTCGTCTGTGACGTTCTCATCCTCAGGCGTCTTCCTCACTTTCTCATCCTCGCCCACACTCTGCAGGGCTGCTTGCTCTGAGGTGGATGCTGTACTTTCATTGGTTTTGTCTTCTGGTTGTAATTCTGGCCCTCGTTCTTGAGTTTCCTCCTCTACGATCAATTCCTGAGCCTGTTGAGATGGCCCAGCATCTTCTGTGGCATCTTCTGGTCTCGCTACTTCCTGCTCCCATGTTCTAACTTCTGGTTCACCTGCTCCCCCTGCGTTGTCCTCCTCGTGGCCCTCTGGATCTGCACCGATTACCAGAGTTTCTGTTTGTGGCTTGCCAAGCAAACCTTCATTTCTTTCAACTGCTCCAATGTTCTCAATTTCCTCCACTGTTCCTTTCTCCTTGATCCCGTCACCTACGTAGACGCTCCTCACACCCTCCATTTCCTCAATCCCTCCTTCTTCTTCATGCTCTCTCTCCATGCAGAACATTCCCATTGCTTGCTGCTCCCCGGCCTCTATCATCACCTCCGCCTCCTCAGCCATCATTCCTCTTCCATCTTCTCTCTCTACTGGCTGGATCTCCTCGCTTTCCTCATCCTCTTCCTCCTCTTCCTCTTCATACTCATCAAACTCCTCCCCCTCATAATACTCATCCTCCTCTGGGAAGTCGCTGCCTTCCTCTTCCTCATCTTCATCCTCCAGGCCCTCCTCCTCCTCCTCTTCTTCTCCTAACTCATCCTCTTCTTCCATCTCTTCCTCCTCCTCTTCTTCATCATCTGAGCTGTTGATGTTGATTACGTTTTGGTCCACCTCGTTGGATGTGGGCTGTTGACGGCTGGTATGGGCTAGCTGGTTCTGAAGCTGCATCTGCATGGACAAGCCGAGGGTAGATGGTTGACCACCAGGAGACGATTGCATCAGCATCTGCTGAAGTTGAGGACCACCTGCCAGAGACTCTGCAAGACCACCGGGGGATCCTGAGAGTGGAGCTGTTGGAGCGCTAAGAGGAGGAACCAGAGAAACCAGCTGAGGGGTCTGACTAGGTCCAGGAAAAGAGTTAATGTTATTAGCATTAGCTGGAAGAATCTGGTGTGGAATCGATGAGGTCAACTCATTTGGCAGAGAGGTTTCAACCGATCCAACCTCACCCACCACTGGGGCAGAAGGTGGCAGGGACCCGGCTGGTGGCAGCGGCTGGGACAACGTTTGTGCATTAGCGGCAGCTCCATCCTGCATCTCCATCATCATACCTGGTGGCATGATGACCACGCTATCATCTGAATCACTTTCCAAGGAGATCTCCACATCTTCTGGCTCCTCTTTGTCATAGCGGACAAACACTTGACGCTGGCCTTCAGGGGCTCCGAGTCCTGCCAGCTCACCAGGTTGGGCGGGTGAGAGCAGCAGGTCACCGGGGGTGGCAGTAGGGCCTGCTGGAGTTGGAAGAACTGGAGGAACCAAAGGAAGATGGTTCTCCAGAGATCCGAGGAGTGTGGCAGGGCCTAAACCCATGGGATGCCTGGCTGGGAAAGGTGGTGCTGCCGCAGGCCCACCTAGAAGGTTAGGGATGGATAATGACGGGTTCGGACCAGAAGCAAGGACTGGAGCGGATGGGGTAGGTTTGAGGGTTAAAGGGGTGAGAGGGAGGGAGATTGAGGGCGTGCGAGGATGAATCAGGGTATTACATATGGTCAGAGCCTCGCTACAAAATGATGAGACCTGCAGACAGAGATGGAAAAGAGAAAAAGAGAAACAAGGAAATTAGGCACATCAAACAAGTGTAGTATAAATTTGAATAAACAAACATGAGGAACCATAACACATAACATAATACCACCTCTGTCCTAGACTAACAAATACTTTTACTCTGTACTTTAATTTCAAGCACTGACCAAATTACGCTTTAAAACAAACTGCAAAATTCTTTAACTGCTGATACGATCTTCAAAATACCAGCTAAGACACAGGAGTCACAGGTGAGAAACATGATGACCGTGATGAAACAATGACAGGCGGGTCTACAGCAGGGCCATTCTAACCATGTGGAGGTTCTAATTTTAGTCTTCAAACAGGCTAAATTTAACCTGTTTGGGGACAATAAAAGAAAGGGTTTGTTTCGTTTTGCGTCTCGATACTTTCCCTTTATACCTCTGTAAACATGAAACACCAGCTACAGTTACACAGTCATGCGTCATTAAAAGCAAACACTCACTCCACCAGCACAGCGAGAGAGAGAGAGAGAGAGAGAGAGAGAGAGAGAGAGAGAGAGAGGGAGAGAGAGATAGAGGGATCAAGCGCTTTCTATGCCAAACTAAACGTCAGTCGTCGGATGACAATTCAAACATGTCTGCGTGTTTTCACAGGCTGCGTAAACACAACGTGTTTGTAAATCTCTGCTTGTTTAAACACAGAACACAGGGCCTGATTTTGTCTGTGTTGTTTTTTGCAGCAATGGGACCAAATAAAATAAGAAGAAATATAACTGGATCTAAATGGAACAAACTAAAATTACAAAAGGCACTTTTTTCTGTTTTTGACACACACCAGCATTTACAACTTACCATAAACTTCAGAAAGAAATTTTAAAAAGTATAAACTTAGGTTTCACCTTTTAATAATGCAAGTAGAAAAAAAGACTAGCTTCTAAAAAAAGTTTGTTTTACACATTCTGTTGACAAATGTTTTAGTTTGATGTTTTTGCACTTTTGCTCTGTACTGCAGTGAGCGGAGAAACTGTGTCCTCTTAAATTCTTTATATAAGACTGAAATTTCTCATATCCACTTATAAGAAACATCCTGCGAAATGCTGAAATGTACAACAGCCCTAAATTCACAATAGCCTCGTATTACAACACGCACTTACTCAACACTCACTACTCAACAACACTAACTACAGTGAGTAGACACGAGTTAAAAGGCATGTTGACAGGATTTTCCAGGACACACATTGGTATAGGTTTCTAGAATAACGTTTTCTTAACGTTCTCTTACCATTATATTGCGATCTCGCCGCCCGTGGCTGAAGGCGGAGACTGCGCAGGAGAGGGGCGGCGGCCAACGAGCCGAGGGCACCAGCACAAGGGCCAATAGGAGGCGGTACAGTTCTCTGCGAGGGGTAGGGCTGCCGTACTGGCCGTTAATAGAACCGGGTTCCACGACACAGTGAGACTGTTGCTGGAGCCTCAAACACAGAGGAACCACCAGCTCCTGTAACCTCTGTTACAAACAACACACACACAACACAGGTTACAACTTTAAAAACTCCTTCATACCATAAAGACACATCAGAACTTAAATGTTTATAATCATTTTAAAGATGAATGTGAAGAACCGACCTTGTGCAGCTCTTCCTTCATCAGAGTTCCACTGGTCAGAACGATTTGCCTCAGAGCTACACAGAATCATTACATCAGTGAATCATGAACGTTTGTTTGAGTGAAACATTAGATTTATTGAGCGCCACCGATGACCTCACCACGGAGAGCGGCGACGCACGTGTCCTGATTGGCCAACGCGTCTCCTTTCCTCTGGAGCGAGACTCCGTCGCTCATTCCCAGCCCTTTTGTTCGACGGGGGCCCGGTTTGCCAGCAGGACCAATCAGATCGCTCATAGCTGACTGCGGTCCTGAACGAAGCTGGAACGAAACATAAACATTTATAAGAAAATTTATAAGAAATCACCTGCTACAAAAACGCTAATCATCTCTTCTGTGATGAATTTAAGATGTTTCACCTTGATACCATAAATTTAATACATTTAAGATGTTTCACCTTGACGGCTTCTGCTCCCGGTGTGATGTCACCAATCAGATGAGTGAACAGTAATTCTGTGTGGGAGGGGCTTCCTTGAAGCAGGGAGGCACCGCCCACTCTTACCCACAATTCCAGAGTGCGGTAGACAGCCACACGCACGGCACTATGGGTAAAATAACACCACAGATGTTTTCTGATGTTCACCAAAGATTATTCTACAGCATAAAATATGTCACAGGCTTAAAATGGAAACATTGTCAGTGATCAGTGGTTTAGCAGCACCTGTAAGCTCTCTGCTGGCCCAGACTGGTCTCAGGCTGAGACGTCCATGCAGATAAAGACTGTGAGAAGAGCCGTGTGAGAACACTGCTGTACTGGAGCATGGCCCCGCCCACACTGCCAAACACATCACAAACAACCAATCAGATGCTTACATGGGTTCCCTGGGAATCAAACCCACAACGTTTGCACTGCTAATGCAATGCTTTACAACAACAACAGGAGGCAGTCAGTCGTTTAACAGATGCATCAGAGTAAATCTCATTTGTTTGTTTGCGTGTCTTACGCTTTGATGAGAGCACAGAGCAGTTCAAAGATGTCGGTGTGGATGGAGGGTAAAACCAGCAGCTTCACACAGCCGTCGCCGGCTGGACTCTGAAACACAGACGTCCTGTTAGCATCCCCGTCAGTTACACAGTAAAACTGTCATTATAGAGAGTCACAGCCTTACGATGCTTTTAGTGCTGACAGCCAGAGTCCGGCACACCAAGTTAAGAACGTGTTGCACTGGCAGACGGACTGAAGATGCAGGATTAACACTACAGGAGAAAATACAGACAACACAGCTCAAAACTCATTGATCACAGCTCAATACACGTCTGTGTCCAAAGCAGTTTGTGTACAAACTAGCTAGAGTACATTACAACAGTTACACGCAAACCTCAGGAGTTTAGATGACTAGTGATTAAAATAGAGTTCTGTCTCACACTCTTCTGTTTCTGTTCTACTTCACGCTCTTAAAAATAAAAAAGTGCTACAAAATGTTCTTGACAGCAATGCAACAGAAGAACCTTTTCCGGTTCCCCAAAGAATGTTGCAGCCACAGGTTTTTAAAAGAATCACCTTTTTGTAGTCTCAAGAACCTTTTTCCACTACAAAGAACCTTTTGTGGAACAGAAAGGTTTTATGGATGCTAAAGGTTCTTTTTAAACCATTCTAAAATAGTTCCTCCAAGACATGGTAAAGCATTGTGCGTTTCACGACGTGACAAACTTTACCTGAGAGTGTGTTTGAGAGCCAAACAAACAGCTTTGAAACGATGATGAAGTTGAAGAACCAGAAGCGGGTCGATGTCATCCAGGGGCGGGAAAAGAAGTTCCACACCCGGACCTTCATACTGCACTGTCCCTTCTGAAGGAACACCAGAACATCAGAACCTGACAGCAGAACCCAACCTGTTCTCAGAGAACAACAGTAAACTACGTCACTTACCTGGTTCCGCCCCCTGGTACAACTGTCCAAGCATGCTATTGGCTGACGCTAGAAGACAGTGCACCTGATTGGTCCATCCCTCTGCCCTGTGCCCACCCCCTCCACGTTCCAACACGCCCCCCAGACAGGGTAACCGCCCATAACACTCACAAGCCAACTGTTGTCAAAACGTGAGAACATGCATGAGTCTGTATTCAAGTCACGCTGCGCATTAAACGTCAGGACAATAAATTCTACTGACCTCTTGGACTTTAGGATTATCCGAGTCCATTTTAGACAGGAAATACGCCCCAAGTTTCTCCTGTGAGGAACAATTGTGAAGATATTTCACAGGTATTGAAACATTAACTCCAAACACAGACGGTATTGTTGATCCCACTCACCCGCAGAGATCCACACGCCCGCGGGTAGTACATCATACACGCCAGCATCCCTCTCATCGCCGCTAGGTGGCACTACAACAACAACATCAGGTTAATGCTGTTTGTAGAACAGTGACTGCAACCCTAAAATATAACCTACAGACACCCAGTTCCTCCAATATCATGACAAACGTCAAATGAAGCTGATTTTTGAAATACCTAAAGTTATTATAAAGGCACTGTATATATTTTTTAAATGCTAGAAGCTGCATATCCAAAACTATTTAAACACAACAATCAGACCATCTAAATATAAATCAAGTTACACAAACTTTGTTGACGTTACACTATATGTGGAAACAGAAATGCCTCACAGCCCCGGTGTTACACATTTAACACATAACCATAACTAACCTTTACATTTATATACTTATACACTTTTAAACTAACAGCATAGCAGAATAAATATAAGCTAAAAACTGACCTGATAATTTAACAGACACACTGTTAAGAGACAAACAGTTTAAGATGAATATATTTTGCTGTCTGGATGGCAACAAACGTGTGTGAAAGACGAGAAAGCATGAGAACAGCAGAGCGTTTCGGTCTGTGAATGAGATGTTTGTTGTTACCTCAGATTTGAGGCTGAGCAGAGATGTCAGGATGCCCAGGATGGAGTTGAGGCCGACCTCTCTGGACAGCTCCGGCAGCTGCGACGAATACTGCAGCACGTCCTGCAGGACACTGACTGCAAGCTGCACCGTGGGCTGCGGCGCCTGCGACTGCGGGTGGAGACGGACACAACATTCATCAGTGTGGTGAAAGCGCAGGAGGCTGCAGGACGGACGCGTCACGAGGTCCCACCTGAATGACCTGCTGCAGAGATCGAAGCCACGACAGACAGTGATGCTGAAAGACCTCGCTGGAGCTGTCCTTCACCAGCACTGACAGCAGACAAAGACCTTCAAACCTGAAACACACACGTGGTCACCTTCTCGTGATCTTATGAAGCTCTGAAATGATCTGAGCTGCGTTCATGTCCACAAACACAGTGCAGGTATTCAGACAGCAGACGCTCACCTGGTCTTACTGGAGCCCAGTCGTGCGTTACTGATGCCCACCAGTCCGCCCACAGCCCCTGCGCTCTGAAGACACACGGGCCATCAAAACCAACCACGTTTTCACACTAAACTGATATATTTGAAAGTAATTGACTGATGCTGAAACGTATTAAACATCACGACTGTTAAATAATGGACGTCTAGTATATATTGTATGGATGTTTTAACACTCAGGAAAAGCACGATCGCTTAAATAAGCACACAAGCTTTATTTGTATATACACAGACACGATGCAAGCGACAGGCGCGACACAACGCGCGTCGCGTTCATGATAAACGCAGAATGGTTGTGTGTAAACAAAACCAGCGGGAGACGACGCGTCTCACCTGCGTCCCGACGCCTCCATGCTCGCGGAAGTTCGCGAGGAGCGCGGGCAGATGTTCGGGTCTCTTCTCCTTCAGGGCGGACACGAGTCCCTCTATAAGACGCGTTACGTTGAGGCCATGCAGCCACACCGCCGAAGCCATCTTAGCGACGCCGTATGACGTCAAAATCCCGCGACGGAAGGCTGACTGGCTGACGTCATTAAGACGCGCCGGTTCCACGCGTGACGTTAACCGGTTTATTGCTCGAGTTACTAAAGTATAAATTGTACCTGAAATGTTTTATAATTTTAATATTTAATATCACAATAATACATTTTAATATTACAATATTTAATATGCATTAAAATGAAAGCGGTACTTTGTAATGTCTATTATTTATGACAGAAACGTCAGTTTCCCATCATACCAAACACACACAAAACAACATGCACACAAACAGCAAGAAATAAAGACAGTTGCTCCACATATTTCTGTGGTTAAAACTTCATTAAACTTTAATTTCATTTTTATTGGCTAAAATAACATATTGCTTATACAGTATATTGGAACTTATATCAATATATTTTTTGAATCTTACTTTAAAATCAACTTTATAATTAACAGGAAGCATTTCCGCTACCAGTCAAAGGTTTAGATATAGTTTCCGATTATCGTGATCTTTAAAACTTCATTATTTGTGGGTTAAATATTTGAAATGAGTTTGTAGGCAGATTGAAGTGGGTATGTATGTAAATAAAACTTCTTTTAAGTTGTACTAGACAGTCATGGAAAACAACAAATGCAAAGCAAAACGTACAGTACATGTTATATTATAAAGCGTTATACTTCATGAGATTGGCTCATGGTTAGTTTGTGTAGCGTTGTAACCTGGGAACAGGATGAGAGCTCACTACATAATTCCTATACTTCCATGAAAAAAAGGAAAACAAAGAATGAATGAATGCCCAAACTTTTGACTGGTAGCTTACATTTGTTTGCTTAATATAAATTTAAAAGTAGCTTTAAAATCAATCTTTAAGAAAGTCTGACGTTGGTTATTCTATAAACCAACGAGAGCTTGTGTTTTATAGACCCAAATGAATATGCAGATAACGTTTACAGGCTCCATTCAGATCACAAAAGCAAGTTTTAACATTAAGATGCAGTGAGAACGGGTTACAAGAACATCATTCCTGAAGCCCGCACCTGTAAAACGCATGCGCAGCTTTCTAACGCAACAGGACAGAAAATGAGCTTTAAACCCCCTAGTGGAGAGTCTGTCATATACCAATGCGTGTCAAAAATAAGACATTCTGTTCTATACATGTACACAACCAACACAATGACAAGATCACGACGATCTTTGCTGTAAATCTTTGAACTGGAGCTGGTTTAAACTATTGCTGATGCGTTTTGTTTACTGAGAAAACAACTAGGTTTTATTAACCCGTGCCACAGTGATGTCAGATCTGTTCAGTGGATCAACACTCAGTTGTCTTCATGAAATACGCCAGTCTCAAGTCCTTCATAATGTCTGTAAAGTGTTATAAACGAGGCTTATAATGTTGTCTGCAAAACCAACAGAATAGAAATACACTGTGTTATAGAGTCTATCTGTGCAGTGAAAAGAGGTTTTTATCTGCAAAAATCTGCATCCATCAAAACCGGACGAGTAGAAATACACGTATGAATAAATGTTGAATCTCATGGAAAATTAGACAAATCACTTCCTGTGGAGAAAGTGCCAAACCGAACGAAACAATCTGTTGGACTGCAGGTGAAACCGGCCCGAAATTAAAGCCCTAATGATTACTGGACAGTCAGACACCTGACATTAACATGTACAGTATTCATACACAATTACAATATATACAACATGTATGATTACAGTAGCTTCTGTCTGAGGGACTACTTGAAAAAGCTTTCAACATAAATGATGTTCTGTCTTTGAGATTGTAACACAACGACCGTTCGAACAAAGTTTTGTTCCTTAGGAGAAACGTTTATGTCCTGGACCGCTGACATTACTGCTGTTTGTGGGTAATTTGGTAGCTAGTTGTACATCACTGCATCCAAAGCATCTCCAGCTAAACTGTGTGATGTTCTGCGCAGCCCTAGAGCTGTTGTTCTACGTTTCTGATCTAAGGCAACAGATTAATGTTTTATTCAAAACATCCCTTAAATAACGATAAATCACCTCAGATTGCTGGTGTTGGGATTTGTGGTTTTGCAGACAGTGAAACAGACTTTAAAACTTTGAAATCTATTTCACATCAAAGTCTGACGCAAGCTCACTCGCGGGCGTGATTGTTTCGGCGCTTTAAACAAAGCAAACCTTTATTTAAGATGTAGCTTTTTGTCCTTCTATAAGAGCAAAATCTTTCTTTCTTCTACACCTCGTAACACAAGCAATTTCGCCTGTGTTCAGTAGTAAACCGCAGAACATCATAAACAGACCTGATCCTTGCAAAAAGCTAAAAGAAAATTTCCTGAAAATCGTTCTGCGAATGAGATTAAAATAACCATCATTAGAATATTTCTGGCAGTCCAAAGGTTACATCAACAGTTTCTGTGAAGTAAAAAACAAGGAATGAGTGAGTTACCTTTAACTGAACTGAGCTTAACTTATAAAGCAACATCATAAATCACATTTCGACAAATAAAGTTTGGCAGGCACAAAAAAAAATTACATTTTGTGTGGCACATACAGAAATACAGAATCTATCCCTGGTCTCTTGTTGAATCTACAAGCTAATTTTCGAGACTGAAGACTTGTAGGAGAGACTAAATGTTCTATAACTTGACATGTGCGTTTTATAAGTCACAGATGCTAAAATATACAAGAGGAAAATCAAACGAGTTTCAAAGCGCTTTTGCGGACGACTCTTCTGCCAAAAATGCCACATCGTAATTTATCTAAATGAAGCGCACGCTACGGAAGCACAGGAAAGCGTCACTACAAACTGACGATATGTATAGATTTAACTAAATAACGTAAAAAACTGCTGAGCAAGCATGGATGGACTGAATTACGGCTCTGAAAAACTGACATAAAATAACACCAAACTAAAGTTCCCTACGGTGTTGTGAACAGTGTATGTACTGTGCAATGAAATAACATCAGACATATATCTTCATGACATAGTTAGTAGCGCCCGCTTCATATACAAACGGGAATATAATGAAATATAATGGGAAAAAAACAACGATTTACCCCTGAATGTAACCTTTGCTCACCGACAATCCTACATGAACCATCTGTGATCATTTTCTCCCTCAGTATGTTTCTGTGCAACATATGAACATGTGAATATGACCAGAGAAACAGAGATCAGCATTACAACCACGTCACAGACAGCAAAATGGTGAGAAAAGGTAAACAAAAAGAAAAAAAAGGAAAAGGGAATAACAGAAGTATTGAACGATCAGTAAGTGCTCCGCTTCTTCAGATGAACAGAAGCCTGAGTACCGGCAGACTGACACATCAAGCTCTGTTCCACTTCCTGTTGTACTTCCTCTTTGTGATGTTGTGTGTGTGTGTGTGGGAGGGTTAGCAGAAATGGTCGTCCTCTTCATCTTTCATTCCCTTCAGCCTCAACCTCGCAAAGTCCTCAAACACAAAGTCATCGTCCTGCGAGAAGTTACTGGGGAGAGAAAGAAACGATTGTTAGCGTGAACACACACATCACGCCGTCTCATACCGTTGAAGCCACACGCAGCAAACTGACTTTGTTTCAAACTCGATGAGGTTGGTGTCCACAGGAACATCCGTCTCTGGCACAACTGTGAAGATAAAAACAACAAAACATCACATTTACTTTGTTATGCACACAGTTTATACCTTTCAAATCACATAGACCTGTGTACGCACGCACACACACGCACACACAGTTACCTGACTGTGGTCTAGAGTTGGGCTGTTCAGATGGTTTAGGGTGCATCAAGACGAACGGCAGCTCCACAGACACATCACTAACACAAGACAACGTGTTTAGAGTAAGTGTTTTGTTGTTGTGCAGAGAACGCACAGAGAACACACTGAAAACAGCAGACAATGCACAGGAGAACGCGCAGGAGAGCACACTTACCCTCCACGAGACACCACCAGCTTCACTTTAACTCTGTAGGACACCAAGATTCCCAGAACCTCCTTATTGGAAACGTCCTTCACTCTGCCAGCACAGAGAAACACATGCTTAACAAGCACAGCATTTAACACAGTCATGAGAGCACACAGTATTAACCCACTACTACACACACTGAACTCACATGGTGCTGGAGGCCAGATTGGTGTCCTCATGTTTCAGCTGCCCGTCCAGCGCCAGGCCTCTCTTCTCTCTGTTGTTGTTCAGAGTGGGGGTGAGGGTGTACACCTTACAGAACGTGGAGCTGGGGGACACCTGGTCACTGCGCCGCCGAAACAAGCACCATTAACACACACACACGCATTACAAACACACACACGCATTACAAACACACACACATATTACAAACACACACACACGTATTACAAACACACACACACACACGTATTACAAACACACACACACACACACACACGTATTACAAACACACACACACACGCATTACAAACACACACACGCATATTACAAACACACACACGCATATTACAAACACACACACGCATATTACAAACACACACACGCATATTACAAACACACACACACATATTACAAACACACACACACATATTACAAACACACACACATGTATTACAAACACACATGCAGGATTTGACTGTGAAATTCAGTAAGAAAACGAGAGGAACTCATTTGGAGAAGAAGTCAAATGTGGTTTATGAGTTTGAGTCACGATTGGTGACGAGATGAAGATTTGTTTGAAAAGGAAAAAAAAACAGAAATAGAGCGAGACAAGAGGAAATGAAACATAAAAAGGTTCTTAATTTAAATGCACCTTTTAAAAAATGTTTTCTAAGAAAAAATGATAAGTTGTAACTATTTATTATTATGTCTTGCGCTGTTTAAGTTCACTTTTCTCTGTACCCATCTTTATATTTAGCTTATAAAAACCCTGCATCTGCTTTTTGTTTCACTGCTGCTGTGTTCTGTTTACGTACGTGACATAAAAATCTTAAATCTGATCTGAAAACACCTGCCTCCTTCAAACTCGCCTGCCACAATAACAAAAGTCTCGCTGTTCTCAACCTGACAGGAAAATTGATCACAAAAAGAATCAAGATACAAATTGTTGAGCTGAGAATGAGGAAAAGTGGGACACAAAACGCTACAGTCTAAGGAAAAAGCATTTCCTCATCTCATGGAACGGTTGGGGAAAAGGTCCAAAGGTCCATTATCAGCAACCAGAGGCGGGTTCAAGGTCATCGGATCCACAGACGTTAGAACTCACCGGGAAGAATGGCGGCCCACAGACTTAGTGTAGGTGTCATGGGAGAACAGAACCACATCGGTGACCTGCAGAGCTGAGAGAGAACAGTCTGTCGTCCCATCACCACGGAAACAACTAATGCGGGAGGAGGGGATTGAACCATTGTGGGGCTCTGAGCGGCTGGACAGGGAAGAGGAGCTTCTGGTGTGGCGTTACACAGGGAGGATGCTGTTGTGAGACAGAACGCACACTGTATAGGGCACACTGCCGGGAAATAAGACAAGACCCAGAAGATATTGGTCCAGGTCAACCTGAGGCTGTCACAGAGGTGCGGTCCCTCTGGTACTGGAGTGAAGTAAAAGCTTTGACTGTGAGTTCTGGTGAGGCCGTAAACCACTTATCTAGCTGGTTTCCACTATGAAAGAATTCCTGTAATGTTGGTTTTGAGCTCATCTGTTTCGAATGGACACTTTTGTGCTTATGCACGATTACTGTACGTACACCAGCGCAAAAAAAAAACAAAACTAGATTAACTAGTCTGCCTCAGTAACTACACTAATTGGTCAATCATTGTGACCCGTTGAAAACAGGTTAAGAGGAGAACGATTACAAAACTAAAAACTACAGAATCCTAAATTAAAAACTAATGAATGTTCATAAAAAGAAAACAGGAAGGAAATGGAGGGAGGCCGATAGAAAAGAGAGAGAGAGAGAGAGAGAGAGGGTTTGAGGGTACTTACTCGGCCTCTACTTGAGCCACAGGACATTTGTACTGTGCAGTGCTGAACAAACAGATATCAGCGTACTGTCTCACTGCGAGGAGAGAGAGGGACAGACCACAACAGGGCAGAAACACACACAGACAAACACACTCAAAATCACACAACATTACATCTAAACTTCAGCAGGAACTGAGAACTCCTCAAACTCAAGATAAGATCCAACAGATCACAGGTGTATTTATATAAACAGGCATTTCGTACTTTTATATAATACATCCTGTGTAGCTTAAAGTTAACATGAAGTCAAAAAGGACCCTACATGCATATCTTTCATCTTTGAGTTTGTTATTCGGACGCCACCGTGATCCTTTGTAATGTTCAACCAAAATCTGGAAATGTCTGGAACAGACTTCTGCTTTAGTCACGTGTCACACAGAGACCCCATTTTCATAATACAACCAAATTTTACTCACGCCCAATTTGTATTTTCCCTTAAACATTTTTTTACTACCAAATACGTCAACATTTTGACAGTAAAATGGATTGAGAAATGGATGTTTCATGTTGACTTTCAGCTCATGAATTTTTTATGTCCGGTAACCCAAAGCTGAGGAAATATAATAATACTGACTGAAAAATCAATATTTGAAACGATGTTTTTTGCTGTACTTTCAGACAAAAACAGGCACAACAAAGATGTGCAAGCTAGTCACATATTACTTCGTTCTGTCTCAGATAAATTGTCAAACATAGGAACAAAGTAAAGAATCTGTTCCGTGAAATTGAAGTAAAAGTTAAGAAGCACAAGGTACAGATGTGAGGATAAATAAACAGGAAAAATAGGGACAGATGTAAAACTAAAGGATTTAAGCTAGTTTATGGTACCAGTTCTACAGGGAACTTCTAATCCTGAACAAAACCAAAAACAAAACAACTACCACAAGTTTTTAACTTTAACTTGGTCATAATATAAACATTGAAAAGTGCAGCTTACCAGAAATTTTAACTCGTTTAACTGTTTTGGTGGAGTTGTTGGTGACGTGAACGTTCACACTGATTGGTTCCCCATGGTAGTAAAGCTGAAAAAAACAAACACGTATTATTGCGCTGGTTTATTTAACCTGACTTCCTATTAAAATTTTGTACCATTATTAATAGTCCTCATGTAGAAGAGATTAACAGAAAGTGTAAATCGCAATGCATTTATGAATAAATGTACACTTCAAATGAAACAGCACTACATATGCAGGAACAGTTTTGTGTATGATTGACACCAAAATCTGTTCTGGTCGCACAGCTAAACCAACAAACACTTATTAAACTAAAAAAAAAAAAAAGAGCGATTACTTGGAAAAAAACTACTTATATTAATAGCAGAGTAGAAAGGCATTAAATGAGAGTAATTTATGAAATCACAAACGGAGCGCAGTGCAGGACATCAGTCTGTGGGTGGTGTATGTTCACACCTCTTTATCTAGCGAGGCCTCGAGGTGAAGCGAGCGATCAGACATAAGGAAGCTGCGGGTGGTCTCCACCATTGGCTGAGGACCAGGTTTCTCTGGAGCATACTGTACCTTACGAATGACCAGCCGCACCGAGTTCCTGTGGAGAAGAGCTCAGTTAGATCTTCAGCGCTCGGCTGCAATCCCAGCTAACAAGAAAATATCCCTAACGTTTTCATTGGGTGGCAAGTATGCTATTTGGAAGGTTTAAGGAACTCAAAACATTCAGATTTTTAGATTGTTAACATTATCTCTTGGTTTAAAACATGATTTTTTATTCTGTAATGTTTTTAAAGGTTCCACTAACTACTTAAGAATAACGCTTTTGATACATGACATATAAGGTTAGGAAAAGTTCTCACAACATTACTGCAAAAACTCTTAGAGAACGATTTTGAACATTCTGAGAACCCTGTTATCTTTTAACACAGAATATATTAATTAAAACTAAAATCTTATTTACCGTTTGTGAGTTTTCTCATCCACAGTTTTGGCACAGAACGCTCTGACTTCAAAGTCGACACCACAGGCCTGCGGGTCAAAAAACACAGATCAGAAGAATGAAGAGATAAACTGGTGTTGTGTGTTTGTGTGCGGCGTACCTTTCCTGTGTCCTCTGGACCCGGCTGTAGAGTCACAGAACACGGGAGGTTCTGTGGAATCTGGTGAAAAATAAAACAACTTTAGCCGACTAACCTGATGCTAACGTAGCCTTTAATATAACATCTAACTGAGGCTAACTAGTCATGTTAAAGATGCACTCAGTATTTGTGAATATGTTTGAAATTATATGGAAATTATTTGACTAATGCAAAATACAAAAAAATGACTACTAATGCATCTGTAACTGAGAACATTTGCATTTCCACACAGTCAGGGGTCAGTATCGGTCTGAGACGACTCGGTCTGAGACGCAGAACAGAAATAACACGAGGCGTCACCGTGAAGTTGAAAGGATAAGCGTTCTGTCCGAGTTTCTTAAGCAGTCGTTCCTGCAGGCGACTCAGCGGTTTGCGCTCCTCAGGCAGCGGGGGATACGCCTGGAAACTGGAGATGAAGAGATCTTTCCGGAAGGACAGGCCCAGCACATCCAGATCTTCACGGCCGTAACGGAAGGCGCACGTCAGGGTCACAAACACTGGTGATGGAAATCAGAACGTAAGCAATAAAATTTTTCAGTGAGCTTTAGATAGAGTCCTAACCTGCTGTAAATTACATGATGATGATGATGCACCAGGTAGCCCCACCCACAGTGAAATCTTATTGGACCAAAACCCTGCTGCTTATTTATATTCAGCATGTTTACCACTAACTAGACTGGGTTAAATACAGACAAATTCTGAATATGTGTAACCTTCTCTCTGTATATAAGATGTAACGTTGAGATACAGTTAATCAACGTTTACTGTTCTCTCACCTTTTCTGTCTTTAAGGTATTCTGGATCGATCAGGAGCACACCATCTGAAACCAGACCAAATACAGATTAAATCTGGATTAAAGCTAAACCTCTGTGCAAACAAACGCTGTATTGCGTGAACGGTCTGGAGTGTCTCGTGTGACTGGCTGCCATGAAACGCAGCGTGTAAGACGTTCCCTGAGGAACCGGATAGTTAATGTCTACCGTTAAATTAGTAATTAATAAGTACACCATATTTCCATCAACGTACACTGTATGTTGTTATTATTATGGAATGCCACCAGATGCTAACAGCTAAAACGCAAAAGGAGGTTAACTAGTTTAACTTTAATCCACAGAATTCCCAGGACAATTCCAGCTAGAATTCCCACTTGACTTACCCACAGGATCCACATGGTCTAGATGATCAACAAAGTCCCTCTTCCCCAAGTAGACCGTGAGCTAGACGGAGAAAAATCAGAAAGTGGTTGGACAACAGCACACGTTAGCTACACAAATACCCACCAGAAAACACAAGAACAGCTTAAACCTTCACACACACACACACATTATAATAATTTTAATACACTACAGTAAGTTATAAACACTATGACCGAGTCCTAGCCCACACGCTAACAACAACATTCTGCATTTTTATAATAAAAATAATAATTCTATATTTTATAGCAGTTTTACAAATTTTACAGGACGTACAAAAAGAAAGTTTTGCTGTTTTACCCCAAATACATGGTTAACACCCCCCACCTCAAACACACACACACACACACACACACACTCACTTACAAACACATCCACACACACTCACACACACACACACACACTTAAACAAACAGCCCATGGCATGTCAAGCTGACCCCTATCTGCTCCACTCCCTTCCTGAAGAAAACTCGTCTAGGAGACGCGATCTCACAACACACATCCTCCATGTGCAAAATACTCTCCATTACAGACAGATGAGAGGACAAAGATAACAACAGAGATGTGCTTCAGACGCAGAAGAGATTATAACTGAGGGAACAGAGTTGTGATCCGCAGAAAGAACGAAAACCACCAACAAAAACAACCAGGAAATAAATTTCCAGAGAGTAAATGAGTAAGAACACAGAGAGAGAGAGAGAGAGGGAGAGAGGGAGAGAGGGAGGAAGGAAGATGGTCCACAGAGACGAGTGAAGATCGTGCAGCACTCATGGGAGTCTCACCTTGCAGTTGGGGCTGGACTTCTTAAAGACTCTGAAATAAACGAAACAAAGGAAATCATTTAAAAACTCATTTCCTGTCAACGTTTTCCGTGCCCTGCAGAGCTACAAAAACAACCAAAACACGACTGAAAGTGTGGCATTAATATTCTAAATAAAATCTCTGTAATTCAACATAAAAGCCATTTTTTATTATTTCCCAAGTTTAAATATAACTTTTGGTGTCATTTTATTCATCTTTATAGCGTTATAAGATTTAGTCAAAGTGTGAATTATGAAAACCAGCGACCACTTGTGGTTAACAAACGTATTACAGGAGCACGTCCACAACTCTCACAGGAGTGACTCCTATTTTACCTGGGAATGAGAGAATGAAAGGAAAAGAGGAGAGAGAGAGACAGCAGCCTGACAAACGAAAGAATGACAAACTGGCCAAGCAAACAGAGATGAGATGGACAAAAGGACGAGAGAAAAGGACAAAAGAAAAGCATAAGAACCGTCAGTGCGGAGGGTGAGAGATTTAGAGACTGGAGGTGACCGTGACTCATCTAAATGTGGGAAAATATGAAACGGACAAACACAGAGAAGAGTTACAGTACAATGACTGTGATGCGGTGGAGAGAGCTGTGAGGAGCATCAGGCTCTGGACATCAGTCAGGGAACACGATGACAAATGCGATTTAGACAAAGGAGGCCGTGAGGAACAGACGTACAGTCTGTTCGGTGAGATGTACTGCTGCGTCGTTTCGTGTTGATCATTACGATGACAAAACTATTCCCATCAAAGACCCATTAATACAGCGTAGCAGACGTCACGTCTACACCAACACGAGACTTTAAATCACCAAGACTTTTACTTGCAACAAATTCAAATCTGTATTGTGTATTTTTTGATGTATTTGTGTTACAGTCACATAAGAAAAACACGGTACATGTGAGCTTTCGCCGTTCCAGAGTCACATGTTTCAGTGTATTTGCATCAGAGTTCAACGGCTATAACCCTGTTCTGAATTAATTCAAAACAATGCAAAGATAATCTGGGAACGCAACACGACAAAACCACAAAAAAAAAGACAAACATCCCTTTTTAATGTATTTATAGCATTTTCAGTCAGAATGGGTGTAGCATTGTCTTGTGTTTGAATCGACCAGTTAGCTAACTATGTGAGCGACAGTCATGCAGGGTCTGAGGTAAACCCCCTGACGCACACACAACCCCTTACAGCGGCGTGTGGGTATCTGGGGCAACACTCGAATTATTAGCAGTATTAGTTTAACAGAAATGATAAAAGCAGAATGTATGTATCAGACATGTCTCTATCTCTCTAAAGGGGAACAAACATTTCTCACACACAGTTTTTTATCACACTTCACAGATAAAACTGTGTGCAATCTTTCATGACACACACACACACACACACACACACAGCCACATCCTAAAGACACAGTGGAAATGTGGTTATTACCTTGCCAGCACTAAACCACATATGTATGTCAGCCAAAGTGTATCTGCACACACACACACAAACACACACACACACACACACACACACAGCCTCCAAATGACAATAATACACGACTTACGAATTTGCAACAAGTTACTGGAAATCTGTGTCGCTTAACATATTGTAAAAAAACAGTTATATCTCTTTCTCTATTCATTGTTTGCTTACCCATTTGTTTTCGTTTCCATAACTTTCTTCTTTACTCTTCATCTTCGTTCATTTATTTTCTGCTCTTTCTCTCCCACCTCGCTACGCAATATCATTATTATCTGTCAATTCTTATATCAGCCTCATTCATTTTCTCCTGCACTCGTTTATGAACTGATAGAAGTTCAGGGTATCAGTCGAGTGACAGCCGCTTGGCCAGCGTTGCTAATGAATAAATCTTAATAAACTGCATAACCTATAAACAAGTCTGGGGCAGCTGCCAAAGTAATATGCATACATCAAATACGCATTCACACGTCCGCCCAGTGTCGCTAGTCGGCCTGCATATGCATGCAGCTGCGCAAACCGCATACGTTATACGGAACCCGGTCAGGCTATCTAAACCATATCACACTATTAGAAAGAGGCACACGCATCGTTTGTGCATTAAAATCGTCAGAAGGTGAGAGTCTGAACGCTACCATCGGACTCAATCCCACAAACCGACCTAAATATGTTCCAGTCAGTTGCCATGGCAGCCCCGTGAGCTTTCTGGCATTGCCATGACAACAGAACCAGTGATAAAGTTCAAGACGGTGCATGCAAGGTACAACGCATGCATGCATTTGTTGAGAAAAAAAAAAAACACACGGTGACCGCAAATTGTGGAGATAAGAACGACAGGCGTGTGAATGTGGAAATGAAAACAGCCTCTATGTAAAGCAAATGTCCGTGGTTTGATCGCCCTTTACTGTCATTCTTTTGTACAATGAAATACTGTGTGTGTGTGTGAGAGAGAGAGAACAAGGATATAAAGTGATCACTGAGAGAACTGCATCTCTTACATTTTTTAAACATATTTTCTAATAATCACAACAGCTACAACTGTAATATTGCACATATTAAACACCGCCGACCTTGATACAGTAATAAATCACTAAATATTTTAACCCACCGCTACGTTGTAATGATATAAAGAAAAAGACTCGTGATTTCATGACTGCTGTACATGCTGTCAGCTACACATATTAAAGCACAAACACATTTAAACATAACAACCATTTGTACTTTATACACAGTAAAGTTACTTACACACACACACACACACACACACGAGGCCACGTATCTGTGCTCTGCAGGAATGCAAACATTAGTGACTGTTTACACACACATAACACACAAACACACACGTGCACAACGCACACACACACACACACACACGTGCACAACGCACACACACACAAGCCATATAGACTTTCAGCTCCTCTAATTCGAATGTAAAATGCAAAATATTTCTGCCACATAAAACACTTTCTCACAGAACACAGAGAACCCTTTTATTTAATATTCTGACACTTATTGAAACAAAAATCAAGAACAAAACGTGACCATTGCAGTAAAGATAATATTTAGAATCTGTTTTTCCTGTCTTGTCACTTTTTCCATCTCCTTAAATCTTCAATTTGTTCTCAACCAATCAGAGGCTAGGACAAATTATATTTATGACATCATTTATGACATCAGCCTGTTACAGCATAAGGACACACACACACACACACACACACACACACACAACACAAACTCAACCAGGCACCATCATTTGTTTTGGAGGACTGCAAGTGAGTGTGTGTGAGGTGTGTGTGGTGTGTGTGTGAGACAGAGATGGGAAAATCAATCAGTCTCTCAATTTAATTTGGGAAGGTAAAGATTGGCTAAATAAAGACCCATTTATCACGGCAGATAGAGGGAGACATAGCAGAGAGGAGGGGAAGGACAACTGTAAACGCCAGACTGTATTCATAAAAGCTTTAAAACATGACTGACCTTGTGTGAGTCTGTAAGTGCGTCAATGCAAGTGCAGGCAAAACTTTTCAACTCCACTAAACACACTAAACACACTTTATGCTTGTGTATGTGTGTGTGTGTGTGTATGCATGTGTGTATGCATGCATGCATGCATGCATGCGTGTGCGCGCGTGTGTGTGTGTGAATATATGTATGCATGCGTGTTTGTATGCATGTATGTGTATGTGTGTGTGCCTAGATATACATTCAAGGAACTGAACATGCAATGTCACAATCTAGCCTGTTGTTTTACATGCATTTAAAAAATGAACAGTATATAACATATATGAAATATATAATATGCTCTGCATTATAGTTCAGCAGGGCTCATAGAAAACACACTAAGTGTAAGATGTATTCCTGAGAGGTTAAACAGCACAAACATTGTCTTCTACCCTGTACAAACAAGATCCTGTTTTTTTCAGCATTTTGCTTTCTGCAACTGAGGCAAACTGTGTGTGTGTGTGTGTGTGTGTGTTTCCCACAATACTGACTGTCAATTTTCTGCACAGCCAGAAGCTAAACCCAAGACTTAATATCAAATCACCCACTGAATTCTGTCTATTGTTTTGGCAGATTACAGTGTGCGTCATTGTCAAGATTGTGCGTTTTCCAGCGAGCAACGGCCAAATAGAGACGCACTCAGCGATAAACACTGAAACAAACACACACTATTAGCTCATATGAGTCGCGTTAGGTCATTCGGATCAGACTGGCATGTTAATATGGGTCAGGACCAAACAGGCTAATTCACCAGGAATGCAAGTCTCAAAAACGACATTGTTTAGTTCTTCGCTCATAAACTGTGAAAAAGCGTGTGATCAGCGTATCTGTGAGACGCAGAGCGGCGTTAAATGTACATGCTAACCACACACAGCGATGACACAAATGTAGGAAGTGGTGAAACTACATGATGTTTTTCGTTCCTGTTTTTAATCTGTTTGCGTCCGTTTTTAAGATGCAACCTGTAACTTTTTGCCCTCCTATCGCCATCTCTGTCTGAAACAGAGTTGCAGGTTTACGTACATTTCCAGGTCAAATTATAAACCATTATAATAAACTTACTGTGAATCTGAGTAAAGTAAGGAGATAGTTTTAAATTCTGTTCTGTTATGTACAATAACTGATTGAATATTCAATAACTGATAACTCATTTTTTAACCAAACAGACTTCAGCTTTAATATTCAAATTCTGGTCTGGCCACATCCATTTTTCTAAACTGGTTTCTGATCATTTAGTCTCTCAGGTGCCAATGAAGGTTGTTAGTGAATCTCCATCAGCCACACAACCACACATGCTAATGTGAGAAATCAGGCTAGTCATGCCAGACGGCCGCCAGTGACTGCTGACCAAGATCAACTTCAGCTTTTAGGAACAGAATGAGATTGTGCGTCACAGACCACACATGCGACCGAGATGTTGGTAAGACGCCGAGACAGAGACACCCTCAACCGTCGCTGTGTGTGACACTCCTGGAGATGAAGGAGAAAAATCACAAGAATGGAATGAAGACCGAAATGAACACAGACAGCTATATTGTTAACAGACAATGCTAGCATCACGCATCCATTCTGTGAGTGTCTGGAACGACAAAAGAAAATGTGGATTAATCCATTATTGGGTTCAGACTATAAATGCATCAAGTGGTTTTAAACATACAGTCACTCAATGTCAAAGCGACAGAGATCAGACTGTTGTTTCAGTCAGACATCAGACTGTATCAGAGGATGGTCATAAGAAAACCTGCCACTTTGAATCATGCAAATCACAAAGTTTTCCATGAATAAGAGTCATTTGCAATTTTACAAATGAGACACGCAAAACAAGGAAACTCCCACCTGCAGGCCTCGTTTCGTCCTGACGTCTACATCAAATCTAAACATGTTACGGATACAGACAGCAGATGGAGACGAAACATCAGTAAACTATCAACAGAAATAAAATTAAATATAATGTAAATAATAATGTAAATATGAACAGTTCTTTGACATCTTTATTTAATGACACAGTTGATGCCAGTATTAATAGTTAGTCTGAAACATGTTTTATTGTGACATTAGCCAGTGATTGTGAGAATATCTTTCTTCTCCCGTTTAAGCAGGAAGGATGGAAACAGCAGCCTGGAGGTGTTGCAAATATGGCCACCGAGTGACTTCCTGCTAAAATATTCTCTTAATTTAATTTACAAAGAAGTTGTGAAAACAGCTGCATGTTTCCTCTGAAAGCTACTACTAGGAAAATGAAGATATCGAAGCGCACAGGATTTGCAGTCAAAGGAGGGGGCGAGAAAAGTGCACTTGTCAGGGTGTCTG
Source organism: Yasuhikotakia modesta (assembly GCA_036877545.1). Lineage (NCBI taxonomy): Eukaryota > Metazoa > Chordata > Actinopteri > Cypriniformes > Botiidae > Yasuhikotakia > Yasuhikotakia modesta. The sequence continues at coordinate 13,260 of JBAJNP010000820.1, read as the reverse complement.
CGGGACTGCAGTGTTTAGAGACGCTATATAAAGCAGCGACGTGACATTCATTTTATAATTAACGACATCACTGCGACAACACGAGTGTAATTACTGTACTTCATTATGATTCACATTATACCGCCTCTGAAATTCAGGCCTGGCGTGTTTTCTTACAAATGTTATTTCCTGAAAATGTTCAGCACCAAAGTGGTGTTGAAGCGGACATGCATAAAAAATGGTTTATAAAAGAAAATTATTTAGAAATAGAAATTACTTTCAGATTATTCTTCACACTTTAATGGAAATGTTAGGTCAAGCGCAATGCATTGTGGGAAACTCTATGCTAAACTCTATACTATACTAAACTAACTGACTAATCAAACCACAACAGCGAAGTAGAATAAAATTTATACCATGTGCAGAAAATTATAAACCCCAGAAATACGGTTAAATCAAACATTTAGTAAACTTTGGTACCTCCAAAAACACAAACGCTATCGAATCTTCTGACATGTTTAGTTTCTCTCTTCACTTAATTGGTTTCCAAACCTTTTCTCCTCAAATGTTCCTCTCATGTAATGAAGAGCTCAAAAGGCATCTAAAAAAAATCAATAAAAGACAAAAATCTGTGGGTGTAAAAATCATAAGTGCACATTAGAGAAATTAGCACATTTTTATGTCACAACTCACATTCAGAGCAAATGCAAGTAAACAAACACAAGAAACAGACTCGCTGGAAAGACGTTCGTCTTACAATACACCTTTTTTCTCTCCGATTCTCTCAGGGAACGAAGGTATAAAAATGAGGAAGGATTATCTGACAATCAGAAGGAAGCAATTTATAAACAACAACCACAGATGCTGAAACGGTGTGGCCGCACAACCAGCGTGATGAGACTACAAACTTTTACCCAGCTATGATTAACATCTCTACCCAACTGCCCTGCATACCACTACTAACCGGAGCTGAACTATGAGGAAATACTAACTAACAGACTTGACAATACCTGTTTAGCCTGACCGTGACCATGATCTAGTCATTTGAACTTTAACTCCACTAGTTAAATGATAAGTTTCATACACAAGAAGTTCAGTGGGAGGTGTGAAAATCATGAGTGTACAAACTGACAATAAGCGTCAGATAATAAACACGTTTTTTCTTTCAAAGAAAGTTTGCAGCGTTTCCACAGAATAATCGCCTAGATCTTCACGGTCTGTTTCCTCTCCGCGCCGCTTAAGGAAACACAGCCCTCTCTTTAAATTCCCATCACCAGGAAATATTTCATCAGACATTTCAAAGCTAAGCAACTTTAGAGTCTCGCAACAGCACGCTAGCTCTGAAAGCATAAGATCCCGCCCTCTGTATGGAGAGATACCCAATGCCACGCTCCCTCCAATAGTGCACAGAGGTATGAAGATACGTTGTTTGACAGACAGGTAGAACATCCAATCATTGCAGTCAGATCTAATAAAATTCCTCCCGCCTTCCACCGATGATTTAGTGATTGGTGTCAGACCAGATGGAACAAATCACCAACTCGGCCTTTAAACCAGAAAATTAGATAATAAACCATAATAAATGTAATAAACCATCGTCTTGTTTCTTGAGAAACACTATATATTAAAGGTTTAAGATTTTAAAAAAAAGTATAAAGGGAACAAATGAGGGCAACTTTAAGACAAAACACACACAAACACACACTAAAACTAGGACTTAAAAACCATATATACTTTAAATGCTTGAGGCTTATTAATTAATATTAGACATTAATCTAACTACATACTGACAGTATTATTGTTTATTATAACAGCTGAACATTTACCAGCTCAGCAAAACGTTTCAGATTCGGAAGTCAGATTTAGCGAAAACACAGTCAGGAAAGAAAATAAGCGAGTCGACAGAAAAGACTGAAGTTTGAATAAAGAGGTGAAGGAAAAAGACAGAACGAGAGCGAGAGAGGAAAGTGGAGTCAGATCTGTTGCCTAATCATGCGCTGGTCACACTTCCTTCATTCTATCTGTGCGTTTCCTGTTCCTGTTGTGCAGGTGTGAAATACAGCCTTGCAAGCAGACAACGTCCTTACATTCAGAAACACACACACACACACACAGAGACTGAAGACAGACAGACAGACAGACAGACAGACCTTGTGAGTGAGTCATTAGCATATATGCCACCAAATTAATCTTTAAAATGTGATTCGGTCCAGCTAGTAAAGTGTTAGTGACTGGGTTAGTGGTGCAGAAAATAAACAGAAAAATTGTCACGTGTTGTGTCGTGATCCTTTACTATGAACTAAAAAAATCTATTTCAATCCAATTCATTATTCGTCACTGTGGGTCTGAGCTATACAATTTCTGTCACAGTCTATTTTTATTTTTGTTTTATTGTTCTCATAATAATAAAATAACACGACTGCTTTACACTGAATGCGACACTTCAGTTACTTGGCATCGAGAAGTGCAGTTTTCTCACCCACTCTCACAGAGATAGAGGTAGAGAGAATTCTGGACAGTTAAGTTATTGCTACCAACTATCAAAACTAAAACACAAGTTACCAGAAAAACTACCTCTGCTACTAGAAATCACAAAACAACAATAGGAAGTGGGTAGTTTATTTTGATGACTACTGTTCAGAGATTTCCTCAGTTTGTCCATCATCAGCAATTAACAAAAATTGAATCCCTGTCAATGAACAAAAAGAATCCCTTTCAGTTTCATCCTACAGCCTCCCACTGAGAAGCGCTGGAACTGAACATGACCCTGGGGCAACACAACTGCCCCGGTGCAAAGCCTTGCCATAAATCACATGTACAGACATGAAACTCTCTCTCACACAAACAGATTGGATCAAAATGGTCCAAGACTTAAGAGCGATGATCCCGGGAATTAAAGCGCAAAGAATTCAAATATGTTGGCAAAGATGCAGCTTGCAGGATAAACACACAAGCAGCGCAACAAATGCACGGGTCACGCATTCGCTGACTTCCTGAACATGCAACAAGGCTCTGTGTGTGTTCTTGTCTGCTGACTTTGAGCATGTTTGTGTGTGTTTGTTTGTTTGTTTGCGTTTTAGCTCTAGAGAAAACAAGCTAAATTGAAAGTATACAGACAAAACTGACGAAAACGTTTCATGCCCTTGTTTATTATCCCAATCGTATATCAGCGGCTCACAAAACACAAACACAACATAAAACTTAAACTGCGGTGTCACTCTGAAGTTGACACTGTTTGTTTGACAGCTCAGAGACTTGAGTACAGCATACAGCCTGCAATAACCAGTGTGAATGTTAGCACAATGTTGTAGTGATGCTTGAAAACAAACATAAGGCATTAGGGTTAGTAGACATATACATATGTCACATATATACAGGCTGTTATATACAGGATCCCCTATAAGTCCCCTATAACACGATCTGTTGTAACAAGGAAGTGACTAGATGTGGTTTATAGATTCAGACAGAATTCACACCCAAACCAAATTGCTTCAAACTGATGTGACCCCAGTTTATAGTCCAGGTCAAAACGTCACTGACACAGCTGAAATGTCTGAATCCAGATATTAAGAGATTTAAGCAGCTCGACAGAAAATGGGGTGTACGATTATCTGACATTTACAAAAACAAATATAATTTAATCAGTCATACTGTAAACAAATCGACTCACAGGACAAACAAAGAGACATGCGGAAACGATGGCGTGTGTGCAGCCCACGATGTAAATGACAATGAAAATCTCTGAGATGCAAAAAGGAATAAAAAAAGAACGAAAAGCAAAGAAGCGACAGTAATGAACAGAGATGGCAAATGTGTGCGTGAGACAGAGGCTTCGTCCGTCTTTGTGTTGTCTTTAAACAGAGCGAAGGGAATGTGTGCGTGAGACAGAGGCTTCGTCCGTCTTTGTGTTGTCTTTAAACAGAGCGAAGGGAAGCGGCAAAGATATCTGCTTAAAATCACCTGTCAGACGCGAACACGCGCTGATGATACGCAGGCGCTGCGCCAACCACTCAGACTGCACATCTGAGCCCCGTTGTCACCTATCAAGTGTGCACTAGCGCCCAGACGCCCAGAATTACAACCTCATTTGTTTAACTTTCGATAGCCCACATCTAAAGCAAAAAATACATAATACAGAGGTCAAATCATTAACTAATTAAAACAGCTAAATAACAGCTGAGAAACGCGTCAGTCAACATCAATTCTCTATTATTATTTTTCCACTGCTTAAGTACATAAATGTAATTTCTCTAGACTGCTTTCAGTGGGAACCCAAACCGCTGAGTTGCTTTAAATCTCTGCTTTCCGTTATTTGAGCTCAAGGGACATTGTGAAACTTTCGATATCGTCTGTGTACAGGGCAATGCTCCTGATAATAGAAAGAACAATTAAGCTATTTTTAGAGAAAGAGTCTGTTTTACCTTATCAGAGCTTGCTAAAGCAAAAATGCATATTGCAAACACTAAACCTAAAGCATTAAACTGCGGCACAAAACAGAAGCGATATCTCGTCTGGCGTAGCTTGCTAGCGTGTCACTTTTCTACATAATCGGGTGGATTATTTACACCTAGTGGAAAACAACACCAACCAAACATATAATTTTGATAAAGGAGTGACTAGACATATTTTTCACCTGTTATTACTGAGCAACTTCAATTACAGCAACCTAAAAAAGCGAAAAACACTTTAGCAAAACCCATAGCAACACCCTGGCAACCACCCAGAACACTCTAGAATTGAATTGCCGTTGTTAGTTTCGCACAGGAAAGCGCAGCACTTTCTTCAGCAACTATATAAATCAGGTTTAAGCTTCACAGCCCCACAGTATCTGTGAAAAAAAACCAGCAGAGTGGTACAGCATTCATTTGGGACAAAACCCCGGGAGACAGCTTAAACCAGACTATGTTAGAGGAACAGGTTATTAAGTGCAAAGCTTTAATCTATCAGTGCAGACAGGTGTCTAAATATGTGCTTCTGAATCTCTAATGAACAGAGCTTTCAGCTTAGAATGAGATAATAGAGCCATCAGCTGATGAGCAACTGTGTGTGTGCGTGTGTGTGTGTGTGTGTGTGTGTGTGTGTGTACACAAACATACACACCTGGGCAGCAAAACACCACTACCGTGACTGCGTTGTTATTTTCAACAACCCTCTATATTGCATGGCCGTGAGTTCATGCCACAAAACCAGCACCACCAGTCAAGGAAAAAACAGGCGACCATATGCACGTTGACTTCCTGGTTTTGGAAAAGCCAGCTCTGGAATTTCCGGAGGACTGTCAGCTGTGAAGATGTGATTGATGCTCATCAGAGAGGAATGTGTGAAAACGGGTGGGATTGAATTTTGCCGAGGAGGACCACTGAGAGATGCAACCAGCTGTTGTTTCCTCACGACGCTGAAATGCAAATGTCTTTTTCGTTTACATAACTTAAATTAATGGTGGGCCTGACTGCTTAACAGACTATATTCTGGTTAAAAACGGACTATTGCACGCCGTTGATGTTCCTAAAGCTACATCAGAGGGTTTAAAACACTGCCACACCAATTTTCCACAATTCTCTGGACACTTTTCAGCTGGCATTTAAATTACAAACATTTTATGCATATAATCAATTTGATGGATGGACAGAAACTGTGAAAAAGACAAAAGTGAGATTACCAGGTAAAGGTATAAGACAAAGGAGAAATTGCTACACAGGTAAAACGTGCAGAAAATGATTAATCCGTTATCAGAGGTCACTACAGGTCACACACGTGCACGTTTGCGCTCTAATCTCACTGATGCTCGTGTGCGTTAATGGAAAACACCAATCAATCGCTCTCATGCCAGAATGAGGACAACAGCAGGAAAAAATGTCACTTTTAAAATGAGCAGCTGTACTGGGAATAAAGCGTGTTAGCGATCGGTCTCGGCTAAATCCCCGATCTGCCATGGGCTCAGCTGCATCGAGTATTTCGTGCAAATGCAAAAATGGCACGGAGGTTCTGCTGCGAGGCCGTATGGAACCGCATGAGAGGCTCTCTGATCTTCTGCATCATTTAAAAGCTGCTCCTGTGCACCTTTCCTGCCCGGCATATATCAAAGTGCTTCCCTGTGACTGCAAATCCCAGAGCCGACAGAGGAATCCCTCACAATGCATAACAACTCCAGAAAGCTGAATTTCTCGTGGCTGTTTTCCCTCCCAACTTCTTCTTCCAGCTCTCTGGAGACAGACTGAAGAGCTTAGCTTTAGTTTAGCTTACTTTTACAAAAATAGCTGTTGCAAATTAGGCAAACAGCATCTTTTTGTTTTTCCTTTTCCTCTGATACAATAGTACGTCATACACTGCTTTAGCAGCTACCGAACAGTGACTATCTGAACAGCAAAACACTCTGTTATTCTTGTTCCTGTCATTTCTAAACATTTTCCAGTGCTCTAGTGTGGCCTGCGTCTTTATTGCGTCAGACAGACTTGCGTTAAACCTGCATGAAGTTTATCATATGTTGTAATGCAGCCAGGCACTGCGACGTTTTAAAACACTTCCTGTACTAAAAATTGTGACAGTCTGGTATAAGTTAAACAGTCTGAGCATGCCAACATCTGCTACTGCCCTAAACAAACAATACAATTGGACAGTAAACAATAATAAAGTAGAGGGTGTTGCTGCACTTAAAAGGTGACGCCTAGAAGATGACTTTCCTTTTGCAAAACACTCATGAGGTTGTGCTAAGGTTGCGGCACGAGGTTCACCAGGGAGTTTTTGCAGAAGGAGGTTCACGATCTGTGTGCAATCACTCAGAGAAGACATTGAGAGGGATTTTAGCAAGCATGAGCCTCTGGTTCACCTCCACTTCTGGTTCAATCTCCACAACTCCAGCGAACAAGCAGTAACAGATATGAACTCGCCTACATAGCAGATACACTAGAGTACACTGTAGACATCTGTGTGGTATTAGGTGGCAGAAACATGCTTCAGAGCAGGAATGATAAGGGCAATAAAACTAATAGACAGCCAGCTGAAGTTTAATTTAACCAAAGCAAACATAAATGCACAGACAAGCCACTGACACCTCCATTAAAACGCCTCTTTACAGCTGTACAGTGGGATGAATGTGTGTCAATATATTTAATGCATTTACAACACAGTAACAAGACAACAATCGCTGATCCCCTTTGGGTTGCTTTACAAACTAAAGTTTGCACGTAAATGGCAAAACTTATAATACAATAAACGCTGGTTTATTCCTGAAAATACGCATGTTGTCTAACGTCACCGCATCAAATCAGGGGAACCTCACGATAAAACTCAGATATTTAGCCAGGAAAGGGACAGAAAGGAGCAAAACTGTGGGGCTCCTCTCGTCATGTGAGCGGAATTGAAAGGGTCGCTGGGTCTCATCAAACTCAGCGCACGTACTCGGCGCCCACGACCCGACCCGTCCAGACCGTCGGTCCGCATCGCGATCGCACGGCCTGTTCCGTCCAATTACAATTTTGGGTCGCATCAAACCCGCAACAGGAAACATCGAGGCCTCTCTGAAAGTTAAGGAAGTGATGAGCAGGAATTTCTGGCAATGGGTGCGATACACTTTTCCGTTTCGGTTCGTGGGGCGGAAACCAAACAAGCTTTCCGCTTATGCACAAGCATCCAGGACCCTGATAATAAACAACCCGTGTGGACGAGATGTGCTTGTTATTGTCATTATGTGTAAAGTAAATAAATGGATAAACCTTGACGAATAATCGCAACTTCGCTACTCGAACCATCGACCGACACCCGCGAGATCTGACAGGTCACACGCGCTTAAAGCAACTAAACGGCGCATTCCTCAGAAACTGGACCTATTCCCGGTGGATTTGCCTTCCCAGGGTGTTTTTGGAGGCAACCCGGGGCAGGTTTTTGGAGCGGCTGGCCGTCCAGTCACCCCACCCTCGCTAAAGCACCGAGATGACCAGCGGTCGTGTTGTCAGAGACGCGTTTGAAACCACCGTGCCGATGCATAAACCCCGTAGAGGTTTTCCTGAGTCTCACTGGGGTTGTTTCCCACACATCCCACCAGCCTCAGAGGTTCGGGAATGACTATTCCGGGATATATCGTGAGCATCTGACATCGTTTCCACCCGAAACGGAACTTACATCGCCAGTCAACCTGCGCTGAAAACTCCCTTACCTGGTCCCCGCCTTGTCGCCCATCTCCAAAGGCCTTTTCCTTCAATTACACGAAAATGTCTGGAATGTGTGATGGGGAAAAAATCCTTCCAGCTTTCCCGGACCGCTGAGGGATCTCCTGCCAACACGGACCGCTGGTTTCGGGTAGTAGTTTCCGCAGCCGAACTCCGCTGCTGCCGCCAGACGCGAGCGACTGGGCTTCGGCCTCCGACTTTGACAGACGTCAAAACTAACCAATAAAACGCGGCGGAGTGTTTGACGTCATCTTACGGGTCAGGAAATCCGCCCACTTTGCCCCGCGATCAGCCAATCAGGAATCGCTTGCTTAGTGCAGCGAATAATAAAACAACGCTTCGCTAGTTTACATGTTTACATCATACGGCTAATCCGCTGTCCAAGAGCCACGTTGTAAATTGATAAAATGTGTGTTTGGGAAGGAAAAACACGGGATTGAAACGTTTGCATGTTGCAAGATGTGAATGTCAAACGCACACGTTGCCTGAAAACGCTTAACATGTCAAAATGCTAAAGTGAATGTGATAAAACAGGAGAGAAACATGCTAAAAATGATGATAAAACCCATTAAAACTGCATTTCAAAATAATTGCACTTTTCAAATATTACAGAAACTTAATTTGCTTCAAGACTAACTATTATAACGTGTGTTGTAATGGTTAAACCTACATGTTAAATCTTTAAATAAAACATGTTGTTCATTCATAATTGTCAAAAATCTGTTATCAAAAAATGCCAATGGTGGCATTATGTAACGCAAACATGAACTCATGTCATGCAAACGAGTGAAATAGTGAAGTACCGCCCCACCTAGCGACTGGTCGATGAAACACAGCCATGCATCATTCCCACCAGAAGGATTTTCTTATGCCTTTTAGTGTATTTTGTGTAATATGTTCATTTAGTGATGTATATTTTTAGATGTTCATGGATCTCTATACCTCTGGTCTACTGTACGTTTATATCTTCTTGGTCTAAATGCACAAACAATATTACACAAATAAAAATGTTTCAATTTAATTGCAAACTTGGAACATATCAAATGAAAATCATAAATACATTTAAGTACAGAGATATCATCAGCATTGTTTCTTACTTTATATTCAAGAAAACAAAGAGCACACTAGGAATGCACAATATATCATTATTGGCCAATATTGGTGTTTTAGATTTCAGAATAAATCTGTATAACATCTGTATATTATCAGATAAACATTATAATCTTTTCATGCCAGATTTGAAGTTTGTGTATTGTCTGTCCACCTTCACCTAATTTTACACAAGAGCTTAATATTATATTTTGGGCGTTAGTGTAAATGCTTTTTATACTGGCCAGCATCTGTTTTCAGCAATAACATAAAAATAATTATGTAAGAGTATTGCAATATTGGTGCATTCCTAGATTACACAGCAGTTAATATACAGGAAAGATAAAATAAACATCTTTCCTATATTGCTTTTAGATGTGCTAATATTTCATGTACAGTAGACAACATTTAGCACACACCCCTGCAGTATATAGAATTAACATGCTGGTACTATGGTACTAAGTGTACGTTTGCACATGAAGATGTGCGTTTTTCCTAGAATGGACAGGGAAGAAAAACAGAAGCTGGATTAGCATGAAATGTCAGATTTTGGTGCACAGACTAATCTGTGACACGGATCCACATGCAACTTACTACAACCATAAAACACTCAACATGTCTCAACCATATACAGAGCTACAGACAATATCAGGAAAAAACTGAAGAGATTTACATATACAAGTACAGTAACTTATATAAAGGCCTTTTCTTATAAAAGAACAAAACATGAACTAGGAAGACACCATGATGAAGAGCGGTCTGTTCTCCCACACTCTACCTCTGTTAAAACAACAATAGGGTTATGAAAGACCACCAGTATATTTTGTGTCTGTACTTCAATAGAAAGAAAATAGTTATTGTAATACACACACAAATAAAAGTCTATTCATCGTCATCATAGTCGTCATCATCCTCTTCCTCATCTTCCTCATCGTCATCCTCTTCCTCATCCATATTGCTCTTCATCGTGGGTTTTGGAGCCGCACAGTTCCCCATCATTCCCATGGAAACGCTGGCAGCCTGGCCTTTCGTCTTGTAGTCGGCGACGTCCTAAATTTAAACATTATATTGTAAGTTTTCTAATTGTAATTTTACCATCATTCGTGGTGGACTAGTCAAGTATTTGGATCTTGACATGCCTTTTGGTATTTGTCTTTCAGCTTGTTGGCCTTTATCAGGTACGGCTGTTTGTTGGAGTCTGTGAGACTGTTCCACATCTCGCCTAGTTTTTTGGCCACATCTCCGATACCCAAACTGGGATACTGGGCCTTGATTTGTGGGCGATGTTCCGAGCAAAACAGGAAAAATCCAGAGCTGTTGAATCATGGGATACAGTAAAATTCATATATTCATTAACAATATATGATATCAGTTCTTGATCAAAAAACAAATAAAAATACAAAACAAAAAACACAGAAACAAAAAATCTATCATGCAGAACTTATGATAATACAACACACTTTTGTAAAGACTAGATTTAAGTAAACATTAAAACCAAACCTTTTAATATCAACCTATAAAAACAATACCTACACACAGACTACAATATCCAGAACGCTGCTAAATAATTCCTTTAAAATACTTTATAATTTAGAGATAACACAGAGTGCAGCAGATGTACTCACGGGGGTCTCTTGGGGGCATTAGGGTCCTTCTTCTTGCCCCTCTTACCCGGCATGTAGTGCATCATCTCCTGATCGTACCGCAGCTTATCTTGTTTGGCCATGTCATCAAACCTGGATTTCTCTTTATCAGACATTGCCTAAGCAACAAAAACAAACGCTTCACTAAAGCTAAACTCACTAAACTCTCTAACATTTCATATTTTACAATGTTCCAGCAAATCTAACCTTCCATCTTCCAGAGCATCTTTTGGAGAATTCTGAGAAGCTGACCGGAATCTCAGGGCTTTTTTTCCTGTGCTCTTCCCGACAAGTCTGAACAAAATAGGCGTATGCCGACATCTTGCCCCTGGGCTTCCTGGGGTCTCCTTTTGCCATTTTGTTGGATGAGAGGGTTTGTGTCCACAAAACCACCCTGATCTGTTGTGTATTTTTAGCTATAATGTGACAGAAAATAAAAATATGTTTATCCACAAGACCAAAGAACATGAAAGAAGAGTCTTGATATACACACATATAAATCTATATGCATATAGATGCAGGGATTATTAAATGAAGATAAGATTTGTTATTATCAAAGATTCACACAAAGGAAATTGCAGGCCGCCCTTCATGTTGTGGGGGATGTGAACTGATTTTTAATGAGTCTGATTGGTGTTCGTTGCCCTTTTTAGGAAACACGATGTGTCCCCATCATTGTTCATTTTGGGTGCAGCTCATTAGTAACTATCAATATCATATATGATATTGTTTTCCAATACTGCCAAAAGTTTGTCTTGCTCCAGTGCACACACTGAAATCTCTGTGTGTGTTTTCTGCTACAGTCATGTGACCATAACATATACACATACAATAACCTGCAGTGATAAACAACTAACTCACCCAGAATTATTCATCATCCATTTTGAGAAATGCATCCTTATGACAGAAACTGTTACTTATTTGGGTCGCCATTTAACACTCTGTTTTTATTTCCTTTTTTAATAAAGTACTTTCTGGTTTAAAACTACGCAGATTTCTTCCTCTCTGCTATAGCTTGTTATTATACAGCGCCAGTGTTGCTGTTCTTTGCGTGTCTCCATTTATTAAAATGGCTTCTGTGCGGTGCGAGTGAACAGATGGATTCATGCAACAAAGCCATACACACCCCCTTGAACATAAAAGACGATTGCAAACTCCCCACAGCTTTAATAACAGGAAAAACACGTCTGTCAACTAAAACACACGTTGTGTTATTGTTTTACGACTATTTTTGAAACCTGTCACATTGCGTTTTGACGCACTTAACTGTTTTCTAAGTTGCATCCCGACTGTCGCTTGGCGCAGTGCTGCCTTAACAAAGACCACAAGCCATTCCCTATACGCAAGTGCATCTAGAGCGGCTGTCAAGCTCAAAAACATACTGAATCGCCTTACATCGCCCGTGTTTTAATACACAGGATAGAGATAGACATTCCCAAGCGAAAACGAAAGAAATGGGAAGCTTTGCACGAAAGCTGTACGTTTGCGCTCAGGGATTTTGCCGTCCTTGCTGCGTGCGGTTCGCCAGCGCTCTCAGCCGCCACCATTTTAATGCACAGCAAGCGCGCCTGCAGAAGTTGGGAGGAAAAACGCAAAAATACGTTCACAGCGCTCGTACCGAGTCGTTTTCCGGGTTGAACGATAGAGAGCAAGAAGAAATAGCATAAGCGAAGGTTTTTCCTGATGAAACACGTTGCTGCCCGAAGATGTCATCGACATGGGTTTGCATAGCAGAAGACGGGGCGGTTCGTATTATTCACAATCACAGTCACACAAAATCACTTTCATAACTTTCTATCTTTCCTTTAGAAACACATTTACTGTTCACGCCTATTGCATAAAATCTTTAAGATTTAAATAGTTTGACCTTCATCAAAACGCGTTTGATCAATTTATATTAAATATAATTCCTGCATTGCTATTATTAATAAAACGCTGATGCCAAAATAAACAGACTGACAAGCAAGACGCAGAAAAACTTTTGTAAAATTATGTAAAAATCACATTTGCACCATTATGCACGAAAACAAACGTCAGTTCGCGTTTTATAACACGCTATAAATACGCATCGTGGGACTGTTGGTTTGGTTAAAGGTGAATAGCGCTGCGTTACATGCTCTCCGTACCTGTGCTGTTGGGTTGAAGGAAATCTCGCTCCGTCTTCGCGTCTCTCTGCCCTTTAATGCCGGCGCCCAGCCTCGCGCTACCTCCACACGAGACCGGCCTGATTGGCTGGAAGGTCTCGCCGATTCAAAACAACCTCCGTTTGTCTCCATTGGTCAGAACCGCGTGCGCGTCCATTGGTGCTGCTGTATCTGCGCCCGGCCTCTGTACTTCTGAGGATGCTCAGAGACGACAGACTTACTGCTATCATCTATCTGTCT
>JBAJNP010000819.1:18684-78325 GCA_036877545.1 Yasuhikotakia modesta | reverse complement strand
CACAGGCACCTTTAATATAATGAGCTGCCACGGCTGCTAAAAACCATCTCTCTCACAGTCATGATTCACATTCAGATGTGACCTAAAGTGGTCAGCTGTTTTTTTCTTAATTATTCTGTCTGATTCAATTGTTGACCAAATCCAGTCAATTTGTACAGCTGCTGTGCGTATGATCAAAACAGCCAATCACAATACTGATGGAGGTGTCACCGCCTCTGCCATGACCTGTCACCAGCATTCTTGGTTACTTCCAATCCAGTTTCATCCACTCACTTTTAAAGCCTATTTTTTTTCAATAAAAATGTTTTTTTGCTTTATAGAAAAAAACATGAAATGCGAAATCTTTTAAAATGAAAAGATTAGATATTAGTGATTAGAAGATTAGTGCATCTCAGTCTTCAGTGTTTGTTTTCTCTTTTGCCGTTTATTGTGTAAAAGGTTGATACCTCAGGATTCCTAAGACATCAGAAAGACACAGCAAAAAAAAGACAGCAAAGAAGTCTTGAAAATGACATGTTTCCACCAGTCACTCTTTGGGGCAGCAACAGTTTTATGTTGTCTGTTTTATGTTGTTGTCTGTAAAATATGTGAGATTTGAATAATGATCTGAAGAAACACATAATCAATATTAAAAAAAACTGATGCTAAAGATTTTTACCAAATGATTAAATGCAAGTTTGTATCATTACTATGACAACTGCTGTCTGAACAGTAAAATATCTGACCTTGCCACATAAAGGATTTCTCCTGCAGTGTGTGAACAAAGCCTAAGGTTTTTTGATTCATGTTCTCATTCTGGATAAACAGTCCAAGGCATGTTGTCATGCACTATTTATTGGTAATGATCAATTCACTTTTCATGAGTTCTGCCTAATGTCCACAATCTGTCTAATGGGTTCTGATATCATCTTCAGCTGGTATCTGAACCCAACACTTTCTTACCAAAACTACACAGCACCACACTTTTTATGTATGTCTTCTCCAACCTGTCTGCTCTTTCCATAGTAGGTCAGCACATTGCCTTCACCTGTACTGCCGTGCCACAGATCCCATGTCTGTTTAACAGTCAGTGTTAGAAGCTGTGTGGAGAGTTTGAGAAGATCTGCCCCAGTCCTGTCACAGCCAATCTTGAGTTGCTGGAGTGATGCAGGTTTGTTTGTGTAAGCCTGATCCAGATGTGTCTCTTGTCAGCCGCTGACCCTGTTCCTGTGTCAATGCCAGCCTCAGCGTCTGGGTCCGCTACCCCAGTGTCTGTGTGCCATGATTCAGCCGTAGTGTCATGAGCCTCGGTGTCTGAGTGTGCTTTCTCAGAATCCATACCTTTGCCTGCATCCCCAGTGTCTGTCATCTTCTTCTAATTCTGTTTGTGATGTCTTATCTGCCCTGACCCTGCTTGTGATTCCTGTCCCAGTGCATTTGTAACCTCTGTGACAGTTTTGTACTCCTGTTTCTTGTGTGTGTACTGCCACTGGTGCCCACTAGGGTTCCTCAAAACCCAAACCAGCCTCACTTGGGAGCAATCATTACAGAGCTGGTCATTGGCATTTGCCATTTTTAAATGTTATATTGCTAGTTGTGCTCTATGGGAGATGTTCATGTTAACAGAAGGCTAAAGACCATGACCTCCAACCATAGTAACTTTTGTGCCTCTGAAGATCAGGGAAGTGAGGTTCACACATTGATTGCACAAGAACACAGGCATTAGCGCACACACTACGACAGCTTGAATTTACATCTGTTGCCCTGCAGAGGGTTTCAGGGACCCAATACAAATATTTCAGTGTTTAGCTGAACCAGAAGCTTTTGTTAGGCACCCAGAAACAGGGTTGGGGGACTGAACAGGTGTCTCAGAATTCAATCTTATTTTCCATAGTGCTTTATTTTCCATTACTTGAATGAGTAAAAACATCCAGTTCTTTTTATTAGACATGTTATCAAGCCACCATTGAACTAGATGTTATGTTGGTAGTGTCACATTATCTGGTACTTTCATAGCACTGCTAAGGTTCACTATGTTTGATAGATTGCACTCTGTCCTTGTTCCTTTCTGTGTATTTTTATGCACACTTTTATTTAATTAATTTTTTAATTTCAAGTGTCACATGAATTGTTGTCCCTGGTTTTACTTTATTTCAATTGCTTTAACTGTATATTCTTACTCTATTTTACACCATGTATGTATAAATATAGCTAGTATCTTGATAACTCTTTGTCTGACCTTTACTGCATCGTGTGAATATAAAAGTTAGCTTGAGTCTCCAAAGTATTTGCGTTCATGTTGCTGTTGTCATAAAGCTATTTTACACCATCCTTGTGTTCATCTAATTTCTTGTTGTTGTACTGAATGTAACTTTTGTATTTCCATGTTTATTATAAAATGTTCATGAGCTAAAATCGGGTCACATCTTTATTCTTGTTTTTTGAGCATGTCTCATAACAATAAATGGCCATGGTAAAATCTCTCGGATGACTGATTGCTTTTCTGCTGTCCATTTCCGCACTATTTTAAGATCCCATCTAGCGACATCACATGGAGAGACGGCCTACATGAATGCATATGGCCTAAGGTCACCAGATCTGGAGAGTGTAATCTGTCTTACTGTCTGCTGGTGTCCAGATGCTTGAGAAATGAACTGAAAATGTGCTTTGCACGATTCACTGTTCTTCTATATTTTACTCATTGTTTTTATCATCTCAGGTCACTAACAAGGTGTCCAAAACATTAATGTTTCTGGTGTTTTGGGTCTAGACCACTTAATTAATGTGTGAAGCCAGGATAATATGAAGTAGGGGCTATGAATTAATGCTTAGCACACACTACAGTACATGACTGAAGACTGTGGCCATGTACGCATATGACATTTTTGTTTTGTTAATTTTCCAAACACTGAAAATTATTATCATTTTATATACATTTATTAGGCTGTTTTATATATTCAAATAGGTTTTCCATAAGAGCTTTATTTATTTATATTTTTATTGTGGCATTTGCTATGAGCTGAGTTTAACTAATCTACACATACATTATATATATCTACTTGAATTTGCACCTCCCTGGCTCTAGTAAACCTCCATTGAACATTATATATCACTTGTTGTTAGAGACAAATTCCTAAATATATGTCCAACATACTGTGAACTATAACATATTTGACAGTCCTTCATTTCCTGAGTACTTTTCAATGTGTTTTTGAGGTTTAAACTTACAGAAGCAGAACACTGTGTTCTCTTATTAGAGCCATCAATCAGATGAACAGTGAGACAGGAAAAACCGACAGGAAAAAAATGCAGTGAGAAAGAAAAAAGGGCAAGAAAGTTCTGAGTAAGCATTTTCCAAAGAAATAGTTCAGAACCTTTGTGGACTTTGGGATACTCAATATTTGCCGTTTGATTTGTTTTTATAGACGTAAACATCTATAAATTTATGATGTTATATATATAAATTTATGATGAGATGATGTTACCTTGAAAAGAATAATTGCTAATCTCTTCCTTTCTGAAAGGTTTTACTGCTGCTAAAAAAAGAGTAAATCTTTACCTGGAATAAATCTCCACTATGGAAATGACTTTTTATATATAAAATATACTGTGATGTACTGGACATCTATCCAGGGTTGTTCCCTGCATACGGCCAGAGATGCTGTGATATATTGCAGCCGTCCCACAACCATGCAGAGGACAAATGGATTTGGATAGATTGATGGATATAAAACACACTTGTCCTTTCCATTAAAGCTTGTAAACTTTTACTGTCCATGGCGTAGATGTTTCATTCAAGATGTACTGCCTAAATCCTGTATCCTTCAAGCCACTGAAATTGTGTCAGTATATCTTAAAATGAGTCTTTCCAGAAAACACCACATGGTTTCTAAGGTTTATTATATTGTTACTGTACAACATCACATTAAATAGCATGAGCAACCAAACATGGATTTAAACACTTCAAAAGCAACACATATATATAGGATTGCAAGCATTATTAATACAACATCATCTTCTGAAACGTTGATGCCCTGATAATCAGTCCTGCTGTGCTGAATTACTGACAAGAGGCACCAATCAATAAATATTCAATTTACATCGACAATGTAAAAGAACACAGTTTGTCCTCTCAGTGGTAGTAATACTGCATTTCAGTTGGAAAAATATGAATTTATTTTTTACAAATACATATTTAAAAATATGTATTTGTACTCTGTTTTATTGATCATACGTGCACTTGCAGGCATTTACCAGTAGTTCCAGATTTTGCCACTGGGGGCAGATGTTTGAAATTCAGAATGTTGACTTCCTGTAGCAATGATCAGGCTGATTAATATTCAAAGTGTGGAGGTAAAGAAAATGTTTTTCTCCGGAAAAGGTTGGGAGCCATTTACTGTTTAATTGAGTACAATATACTCCCTTTACTCTTTAGTGCCCATTACTTCCTTATGCTTCGTATAGTTACATATTCTATATATAAAACACATTTTATATGTTCATATATACATACACTTCCTCATAAAGTGTCAAATATTCCTTTATATATCCTGTTTATAGATTCACATACTGGTTTATTCACATACAGGTTTATACTGGTTTATATATAAATTCAGACTGTTGTCGCAAACAGTCTGTATTTTTCATTATTTTTTGGACCACTTTATAGTCCTCCTTTAACCTCATAATCTCTCTGTAGACTCTTGCTATAAACTCTCACTATAGAACGTCATACACTTAAAATCATTTAACAATGTTTTCTCTTAGATCTTGTGTAATACAATTCTTATTTATTAATCAACAGCTACTGAACTTTCCTATTTCCTATTCCTATACTGAACTTATAATTGTAGTTACATGGAATTTATAATAACAATTTATTTTTTAATACTTGCAAACGAGCAATAGGACAAACTACCTCTCAACAAGTCAAAAACAAAATGGCTGTCACATCAGTTCAGATTAATATAGAGTATAATAATATTACCACAGTGAACACAATCCTGAACATGACACATTTTCAACAAAGCAACTTCACAACAATGGTAAACAACTATCTTCAATCCAAGATTAAAAGGAAAGATTACAGTCTCACTAAAGTTTTTGCATACACTTGATGTACATACACACAAACTTTAACATTCAAAAGTAGAGTTTTCAGCTTGCATTTAATGTAAATACTGTTAGTTAGCCAGTAAAACACATAACTATTAACATATACAGTTTTAAGGCATTGGTGGCCTAATTTTTTTCTTTGACCTTTAAAGCTTTTTCCCTTTTTAGAAACTTGTGAACATTTACACAACCACAAACCTTTCTTTACCCAATGCACAGAGGTAAAGAAATCCTGTCAGAAATCCTGTTTTTACATTAAAATCCTGTCAATGTAAAAATAGTAAAATAATTTCTAAAATTCATTCCCAATAAACACTTTGTAATCAATGTTTTTTGTGTATAATCATAAATGATTCTTTCCCAGACATGCAGGTCCAGAGTAAATCGCTGCTAAGAACACAGACACATTTTCATTTCTATTTGCTTCACTTCTTTTGTTTGCATTTCAGGGAAATGCATTTGACTGCCATGAATGATACAGGACCTATTATAGGTTATAAGTTATAGGTGGCTGCCTCAGTTCTGAACCTCTGCTGGTGGCAGCTACCAGCAAACATTAGCCATACCTCAACCTACTCCACAAGACTAAAGGCCTATAAACACCTTAACCACAATAATGCATTGTAATGTTATTTGGTGTGCAATATATATTTATGATCATATTAATTGTAAGACTGCAGAAATATTCATACAGTTTAATTTGTCACAATGGAATATCTGTTGAAATGTTTGTACACATTTAATTATCTTAATTGTATGCTTTTAATTATTCTGTTTAAACTTAGCATTTACTTTATCATTACAATTCTTTGAAAAGATATTTCATTTGTCTTTATGATTTTGTCTTTATGAACTGAAACTAAACTAATTACAGGATTAAACAAGAAAATAAGATCCTAATCTGCATTATTAAATTCACACCTTTATTTTTCCACGCATTCATGTCTCTGGATCAAAACAAAGTTTCTCACTTTAATTAGATATGAATTTTTTGATTAGCATAGATTTGCTGTTTGTTTTAGACCACACAGTCTGTTAACAGTCTCAATGGATGGAAAATAGATAATGATTTCTGAGAGAAATCTGTCAACTGCTTTAGTACCAGATGCTGTCTGAGCCCGTTTCCATGGCTGTGTCATGCGGTGTCGGAGAAAATATTCATGTAAATTATCTAAAAAATTTGTTAATAAAATCATATTTTCCTTTTAATAAGCTTTATAGGAAGGTCAAGCATTCCTGGGGAAACCTGGGGGGTAAAGAGGCTTAGGTGGGCTCAGAACTGATGTAGCTGAGGTGGAACAGTGTTTGCTTTGTGTACGTGAGATCATACATTTGATTTTTACGTAACAGTAACATATCTAGTTGTATTTTGTTTTCACTGAAATGGACAGTGTATAGATAAGTGATTGTGTCTCATTTGCAATCTGTTGCAACACAATGTTAAGGCCATTGCTGACTATAGACAAGAAATACATTTTTTTATAACTGGTATTGTTAAGTTTTTAACTGAAATACACTTCTATACTTTTTGACACATATTTTTTGTGTTGTATTATGAAAGATGGGATCTAGAAATGTTCTAGAAAACCAGCTGCAGCCTGGGAGTTGAGAGCTTGTGTTTACTCGTGTTTGTAGTTATGAGTAATCTCATAACTACAACTAAGTTTAACTTATTAGAGATAATTAGAATTACTAATTATCAAAATGGTGATGTGGGCCTTAACCTAGCAAGACTGTGTTCTGTGCTCAGAAAGTTAACTGTTCAACTTTGTGTTGAACACTTTGTGAACTGTACACAGTCAAACTGTTCAACATTCCCAAAAAAGACACCTGGGGAAATCAATTTTTTTTACAACCCTTCAATTTTCACACAGAGCACCCAAGCTGGGAGCATTACAATGGCAAAAGGAGCCTCCAGACTAAGTCAGAAGCTGTGATGTACTCATTTAAAAATGGCTTTTCCAAAAGCATAGGCTCCAAACAGTTATAGGTCTCTGTAACTCTCTTACAGTCTGCCTGGCCATTTCCATTTAAGTGTTTAGAATTTAATGGAAACCACATTCTGCTAATCCAAAAACAATGTCACAAATGTTTCCTCCATGAGAGCATTTCCTGAAGGTAACTGGCCCCTGTATTTTGCGCTTGTATTGTAGCTTATTATGAACTATTAAGACTGAACAAAAAAAAATCGTGTCTACAATTTAATTTGCAGTCGAGGTTTGTGCAGTTTACTGCATACTGTTCCACAATTTTCCATCACATTTAGAGCTCAATAACTGTCCAAACCCAAATGTATTACTTGGTTAAGAGTTTGTTTGTTTTTGGGCTTCAAAATAAATGTGAACGCTTTATAGGAGAAACTGGGATTTGTTGGTCAGTTCCAGTTGTTTAAACTGGTTTCTCACACCAGATGCAGTCCAAACTTGAGGCAGTCAGATGTCTATTTACACCACTCACTATATGACTCATGAATCCATTAAAAATGTAATGTGTGCGGAAATGTCATAAATGTATCTGCTGACATCACTTACCTCCTAATTAGAATAAAATGGAAACCTTCTTTTGGCACAAACACAGCTCTGTGCCCTTTTCAACATTAGGTGATGCAACAAGTATTTTAGTAAGTACGTTTTAGCCCTTTTCAAACCACACAATCAGAGCTCAAATATTTAATTTTACCTACGATTAGATTCATCCTCTCTTATCTAAAAATAATACCTTAAATTAATCAAAACACTGTTTTGGACTGTCAAAAAGCAAATAAATGTAACCTAAAACAAATCTTTCTTTGTGAACAGACCCTTATTAAAACCCTTGCTAACATATCATCAGGGAATGCTGGGGTGACCAAGCATCAGGAGTTTAACATTTGTAGATTAGACCTGCTGCTTATTGGGAGGAAATTAGGGCAAAGCATCTTATAAGGAGCCTGGGGATACATGTGAATAAGATAATATTGTTTGTTCACAGGAAAGCAAGCTGAGAAAATAGATTTGCATTGATTAGAAAGCTGTGTTTAGCCAATAAGAAAACAAAGGGGAGCAGACACTGAAGGATTCAGAAACAAAAATGAAGACAAAAAAGTGATAAATATTTGAGGAGGACTATTTATGCCTACATTTTGTTTAGACTAAATTACACTATATCAATGCTATGAGAACACTTCAAGCTAATTTTAATATAAGTAATTATAATATGATTGGATTGGACGTGTGGATCTATGTATTTAACCTGGAAAAGCTATTCACTGCAGAGGAAGTTCCATTCTGATGTATGTCCAACTTTTCATTGATTCAATGGCTGCCCAGTTGATTTGATTTCCAATCTTGCCCCTCCCTCTAACCAGCCCTTAAAACATTCACCATTTCTCTCGTCTGAAGGGGAAAAAGCACAACAGGGAATCAGCTTTGACTGTTTTTGTGTGTCCTGTTCTGTTCTGTTATTTGATGAGGATCATTTCAGAGGTTCTTAATAAGCTTTTAGCTTTGTTATGTACAAGGGCACAGAAAAGCAGCCATAAATCTGCCTGTGAGATTATGACAGATCAGCATGAGTTTATCCCCATCAGTAAAGCCACAGTTCAGAGGTCACCTGCATTTGCTACCACTTAAGAGAATGAGCCACAAACCGTGAAGGACATAATGGACAACTTTAAAAACAAAATAATATGAGTTATGTCAGTATTCTGGCATTCTAGACACTGTTTATTCTTATAAAGGCTTCAAATACAACGTCCTTCACAGCACTTCTTCTGATGAGACAAACACTCTGACGACAACCCTGGCAGCAGAAAAGATTTCATAAACACTAAATATGATAAGCAGGCACTTCATGTAGTATAATGTAACAAAGTATAAGGCTGGCATCCTTCTAGCCAATTTTCGGCTATTTTATTAATGTGAGCTTTATTTACATAGGAGTTTGAGAATCAGAGGGGGTCGGTACACAGAGCCCATCTCTCAGTATGTGGGTGGTACCGGCCTCAGAGCCTGCAGAGTTAATGAGCCTCAGAGTTACTGAACCTACTGACTCTCTAGCAAGATCAAGGTTGTTGGGTGGCATCACTAATTCGGTGACCAATCAGCTTCTCTTTCATTGATGAACTGACAAGGCCTGCTCAGACATGATCCACGCCTTAGCAAACACAAGCCACATATCACAGTCTGTGACTGTTATCTACTGGGACTGTGTGACTGAGCATTTTTCTAGGGTTCACCTATTCTTAATTACTTCAGTATTCAGCCGATACGTAACAGGAAATCATCAAGTAGAAATGTCACAGACAGTAGATTACTCTGTGACAGCTTTTCCATTTATAAAAGGTGGGTGTAACAGATGTACAAGCATAAACAAGTGGCAGGTTTGGCACCCCCACCAAAATGTAGCTGTTTTTACCATCTTTAGTATATACATTTATACAAGTCTCTGGTATAACTATGTAAAAAATGGCTAATAAACAACAACCAATAATGAGATAGCATGCAATTTTCTTTGTTGCAGACAGGCTATAAACAATATGTCTTTTATAGCCTAACTGCTATCAGATGAATACAGCTACCTACATCAAACGCTCATCAACAGCTGTGAAGACTGCATTTAGACATGAGGGTCAGAGCTCATAGTTATCTATTACCCCAATTTAAATTCTTCTTCAGCTATCCCAGTCTCGGTCCTCAAAGGGGCAACAGCACTGGAAATCAGCATGGCCCCATGGTGCTCACAGTGGTGTAGTTAAACTTGGACATGGAGACACCAGTGGCAGTGACTTCATCATCGTTCTCCTTAAATCCCCGTCTGCAGCAGGGCCAGAAACAGCATGAGAAGGTGGTCAACAGACCCTTCCGAAAGCGCTTATTCATAAAGCAGTAGATGATGGGGTTGACACAGGCGGAGGTGTAGGACAACAGGTGGATGAAGGAGATGGGGGCTCCAGAAAGAGCTCTGTGAGCCGAGGGTAAGTCAAACGCCTTCCAGGTGTTCACGGTGTACAGAGGCATCCAGCAGATGAAGAACATGGCCACGATGACAATAAGCATGCGGATCACTCGCTTCTTGGCCATTAGTTTAGCCTCAGATGTGTTGCTGCGGGGTCGGTCCACCTTAGCAGAGCAGGTTGGAGTCAGAGCTGACATCTCCATGGAGTTTGGCCTCTTGGACACTTGGATATAGCAGCCGTCTCCATCATCAGTGCCAGACGAAACAGTAGCACTGATACCATTTTTCATTCCTACAGAAAAAAATATTGCATATTCCTCAAAAGAATTTATAAGGCATTTGTTTAGTTATGCACACTTCAAAAGTAAGATTAAAGAAAGACAGCTAGATTTGCATATCCTGGAGGAGGGGAATAACAACACTTACGTAGAAGTGTGTTTTGCATGCACACAGTTCAACACTCCTGTAGAGCAAAGGTTGTGGGTTCAATCCAAAGAATAATACCCAAACCTCTGGTGACTTTCACCACAAGATCAATAACCATCACTAAACCACCATCACATTGTATTTGTAACCTTCATTTCCTCCTTTTGCGTAAATTATGACTCATAAAAATAAGGGGAAAATTTTAATTTTCATTTTAATGGGGAAAGCAGTGGCTCACATAGTGATGGAGTTTTAATGCAAGATAACAGCAGTCCAGAAAAAAATGGGCATATTTATAACATTAATAGACCTTGATATACCGCAGGACAGTTAAATTAGAATGAATGTGATTTTAACCTAAGGCTTTTTGTCAATGTGCTAAAACAACAGCAGTATTTAAGTTAATATTTTCTTCCATTCCTTGTTGATTTGGGGCCATTAGTTACATTTTTACTTAAAATTGAATTACATTTTAAATTCATTTTTTATAAGCCTAGGTAGTATATCATTACTTAGAAAATTGAGTCTTATTCTGTTTTTATCATAAACAGATGAACTTGAAACAAATACTCAAAAAAAGTTGTTCAATACCTATATGTCCACAGAGACTAGCACAGTTAATACCCTTTGGGATAGCACAGCGCTTTTTTAAAAACATGTTAATTAGAAGTTATATTTTTAACTATGTAAAGGTCTCACCACACTGTCCCTCCTTTTGCTCAAGCTCAAACTGTATTCCACGATACAGCTCCCGGGAAATGAGCCCATAGGCGATGATCATCACCACTCCAGGAATGAAGAACAGAACAGACAGCAACAGGATACACCTTAAAAATGACACACGGAAGAAATAGAACCAACAGAGGTGATTATACGGAGCTCTTTTCCTAGATTACTCTACCAGTTACATGAAGCACTAAATCCCTCACCAACACACCCACACGCGCCTTGAGACACGTTGAGAAATACTCGGATTAATGTGCAGTTTATTGGTGAAGAGTGTGTTGATGAGTAATGCTCTGCCTTGATGAATCATACAGAAAAAGTAGAAGTATGAAAAGTTATTGACATTAAGGTTAAGATACGACGTCTATAAAGTTTCTACATTGCTTGGCAACAGCCTGCAGGCTACAGTGGAGGAACTGTTTATTCAGATTATTATTATTACTATTAATGACAGTTTTCCTCTTTCTGGGGTCAATTTGTTAATGTTAAGCAGACCATTTAAACCACCAGACATCTTACAAAATATAATGTTATCGTTTGTCATTAGAATATTTTCATATTTAAGGGTATTTTTATATGACAAATAGGCCTATTAATTCAATAGCAACATATTTCAAGTTTACGTTTATTTATAAAGCATTTCTCACAATGGCACATTGTTGCAAAGCAGCTGTACAAACGACAATATATCTATAAAAGGATATTTGCACTTTAATTTTTGAAACTTGAAAAATAAAAGAAATATATATAAATATAAATGTGAAATATGAAAATATATATGCATATATATATATATATATATATATATATATATATGAAAATAATAACAATTGAAAGAATTATTTAACAATACTAATACAGTGTTCCCTAGGTAAGTTGTCTAGTGTCAGCAGATTACCTGTAAGCAAGCCAACAGGGTGACTGAGTAATTAATAAATGGAATAATTTTGGCAATTTGTATTGCAAATATAGTATCTAAAGTTATTAATGTAAGTTGTCTAATGGCCATGGATCATTGTTGTGTTTCTGTCTTGTTTTCTTGGCAAAACTCAATTTTACTTGTCAATATAACTTGTGTTTTTCTAAAGAAAGATGTGTCATCACAAGATAACAAGACAAATAAATAGCAATGCAGGAACACTGTGGAATTCCATTTGTTTGAAAATGGTAATTATTTTTCCAATTTCATCTGGTGCCCCCATGAACCTGAAGTAGAATGTGGCCCTAGTCTTCTGAAAAAACTCAACACTGCTTATTTCCACACAAGATTAGTCATAGCTTCAGTTTCATAATGAAAATCAATAAAAATGCGAATGGACTTCAGTTAAAATGGCATCCAATCATCTATCTCTGATTCAGATAATCTAGAACAATGTTTGCATGCCTAACATGTCTAACAACACTTAATATTTGTGGATAAATTCCCAAAATGGCCTCTCATGGGTTATGGCTTTAATAGAATATAAGGAAAAACACTAATATTGTATAAGAAAACCCTGAGAAACCGGGAGAGAGAGAGAGTATTGTTTTGTTGCTAGCAGTCTAACCAGCCATATGATAACTAGAGTTTGTCATAAAACATGAATGTGCCTCAGGAGGCAACAAGCTAACTACAAGACACTTGCTCCTCACACACTGCAGAGAGACATAGAGTCTTAATCTCTTATAATGAGGTAGATACAGACAAACAACAATGTTACAGGTTTAAAGTATAAAGATAGATATCTTATTTAACATCTGTTCTGGGTTCAAACCTATTTTATATCTGTAAAAATAAACAGACACTAACAATTATTTCTCCTCTCTTCTCACTCTCTTAAAATAGTTAACAGTCATGCACTTACAACAAAGATCTATAGTGCAATATATTCTGAAGTTGTAAAATTTTAGTTTAGGAAAATATATATATAGTAAAATGTAGAAATAGTCATGTTCTAATATTCCTGCAGGTAGTATGCAAAGCTACATTTTTTTACTTTTGCATGACTTTTTTGCATGAATCAGTTAAAAACAACAATGTTTTTTGTTTTAATTTGTTAAATTAATGGGATTTGCCAAATCTAATCTGTTTGTGATAATCAGTTCACATAAGAACTAAAGCTTTATTCCTGTAGTAAATCTGCTTTATGCTTGTTGTAGATGCCCTGTAGCATCCATTAACAACCACACACAAATTCACCAATGAATTTAGAATTAGTCTGCCACAATGTTTGGTTGTCACCAAAATAATCACCATCATATTATATCATCAGTATGTTATTATTCATTCGAGTTCTTCACAAAAGATCTGCGGCACTCACCAAGCTTGCTCCACCTCGTTCTTTGGCCAGTCATGGCGGCACATGTGAGCTGTGGTGTTGTTGGGTTTGTTGAACTTTACCAGGGTGCTGAAGATGGGATAGGGTGTCATTATAAGGAAGGACACAGCCCATGTTGTAGCGATGACTTTATAAGCATGGGACCTGGTCTGCCACGCCCTTGACTTCAGCGGGTTGCAAATCGCACTGTACCGCTCAATCGCTATAGCCACCAGACTGAAGGTTGATATACACACTGAGATTCCTGTGATATGGCAAAAAATCACATGTGTGATACATTTTTGGGCACATTTGATTGATTGATTCAATAAATTGTTGCATAAGCTCAACACCTTAAATATTTATAAGTATTATAAGTATTTCATTAAAGGCCAGAGCAATCTGACACTGTATCTGGCACCTTTAATTGAACCCAAAAAAGTTGTCTGTTTGTTTTTCAACCAATCAAATCTACTTCATGTATGAAGCAATAAAGTATCTGTTGTATTCAGTTTATATTCTGTTTACATTTAACGTTGAAGTTATTTACATTAAGAATTATACTTCTCATTTAGTCAGAAACCGACATGTTTGCACTTGTGTGCTCTGCCTCAGTTTGCAGCCGGCTCTCTGTTCAAGTGAAGTCATTCAATGAAATGTAGTCAAATGTGACCCCATTGTACATCCACTGATATGCATTAGAATGTGTGGGTGATCCCTCAAAGGTTTGAGAGCGCAGTTATTTCTTGTAGAACAATTTCATGCAGGGTCAATACTATAAGCTATAGAACTCTATAAAATGAAATGATGAGGAACATTTGAGTTCACACTTTTAATCTAGGCACTGGCTGAGATAACACTGAGCTATATTTTAAAACTAGGGTGAGATGAAGAAACCTGATGTATATTTTTTTTTCTCTGAAGCAAAAGCCAGGTAATCCAGGAAAATGACCATATATAGTAAAGAAATCCCATTTGTCATGTTATAGACATTATGTGATCTCTATTATATATACAAGGCTATTTTTTGTTAAATTCTTGTCTAAATATGTACAGTATGTTCTAGCAAACACACTTCATCACCCACACACAATATGGGGAAAGGGGCCTAAGGCAGTGGTCATCAACTCTGGCCCTGGGAACCCATTAGTCAAGGACACATATATGTGAAAAATGAGTTAAGAACCACTGGCCCAGGGCACCAGAATCACCAACACCGCAGGAATCCATGTTTAACCCCTGCTGGTGTATCCACCAGGTTCTGTCATGCAGTTGCTCCCATGACTTAATGTATTTATTGCACACCTGTTATGTTTTCCAATTCGTTGATGCCTTGTAAAATTAAAAGTGACAAATCCTTAAGAAATATTTTTTGTAAAAATACAAAGCTATAAACTTATGAAATGTTGTTCCATCGGGCCTGTGTGAAGCAAGATTGGACAGATCCGTTCTTCACTGAACTGTGATATACATGAGAACCACCAGAGAGGAAATTTGATGGAAGAAAAATAACATCCTATAGAAACGTTATCTGACTGCCTGTATATGACAATGTTTTGGGGGCAATGCACCTGAGTACCTGAGTCTTTATAGTTCCTTTTGTGACTGTGTGTGTGACTTTTTGTGTGTTCCTCTATTGTGGAGTGCTGCTGGCCTGAATAACATCAGTCAGAATTCGATTTTTTTCTCCTTCAAGCCATTTTAGCAGCAGCCCCTGTGCGTCAAACATGACCTTGGGACTGTATCAGCTGTCGAGGCTTGACTTTCACTTAGCAAAGTAGCAATCCATGAAGAAGTGCAGATCAGCTTGGCACATTCATTCATATGTTAACATCAGGGGAGACATTTTTCTCAGCTAGCGTCAGTCTTAATAATGCAATAAAAACCTTCATGCAAACATACTTTTGATTTGTAGCATGCAGTCTTATATTATTCTACTCATGAACTGCCCACTAAAAAGTGAGTAAAGTGGATGGCTTAAGTGGTTTATGCAGAAAACAAATTTGCACTGCAGCTTATAAATCTGAAACTTTTAACATTTGTATGCAACATGCATCAAATGAATAGTGAACAAAATATGGGAGTGTCAACTGACACTGAAACATAGCAGGTTGTATATTTAATCGGTGTGGCATGCTTTCAGCACCTGCTATTAGTAAATGAGTTGGTGGTACAGCCTTAAAACATCACTTTGTTGACAAGGTAACAAATTGCTATTGTATTTTACACAATTCATTGATTGGTCCTTAAGTAATGCATTCAAATCTGTAGTTAAAAGAACAGAAAGTCTGTTTACCCATTAGATAGGCCACAATCTTGCACATGGCAGCTCCAAAGATAAAATCCTCCAGGAGGTTGGGAATCAGAGTGAAGGGCATGCAGAAAACTGCCATCATGAGGTCACTGATGGCCAGAGACAGCAGGAATGAATTGGTGACCGTCCGCATTCTCTTATTTACCACCAATACCACAATGATGAGCAGATTTCCAAACACACTCAGAAAGAAAATGAGAGAGTACAGCAGTATGCGGAGGGAATCCATTTCTGAAAGAAAAACATAAAGATTCATATTGCGGATAGATTTGAAGGTGCTTGTGAATAATAATAAATTAAGTACAGCAAGAGTGCAACAATACATACAGAGTTTAGGAGACGTTAAACTGCTTCATTTTAAATGTTTAGATCATTGCATGGTGTATTTTTCTGTATTACTGAAGCGCGTAAAATCTCATTCTCACCCACCTGCTTATTATAGTGGCTTTGAGCTTATATCCCAAAACAATAATTCATGCTATTATTCAGCCATTTGACAGTATATAATATTTTAAACTATATTATTAATAAATTGATTATTTAAATAAAAAATGTTAAATATTTAATTGTTTCAATGTTAAATATTTAATTGTAAATGTTTAATGTTTTCAATTTACATTTTTTAAAGAAAGCGTTTAATTTTCCTCATATGTATGCACCAATACAACAATACACAGTAACAATAACACATACAACAATACATATATTGTCATTCAGCAATAATTACTTGAATATATTTTTATAGTTTTACTAAAACATTTTTACTGTTGTTTAAATGAATTAAATAGATTTTTTTACTGTAGTTTAAACTACATATAGACCAATAAACTACCTGTCAAATATTATGAGACTTTAGACAAAAAACAAGCATAATTAGTGAAATGACAATCTTGTGGAATCCTAAAATAAATGATGTGAATTCAAATGATTGCAATATGGATTGTTAAATGATATGCAGCATGAATGCATACACAGATTCTAATAATATCAAATATCATACAGGCCTACAGCCCTACTGTGTGTATTTCCAAATAACGTGATTCAGCTTCAAAGAAATTGTCTGTTGTGAAGAGCTAGACATGACACAATGAAGTCGGGCCATATGTGGTGATCAAAAGTGTTTTTACATTGATGTTGTGACTCAGCTACTTTACATGTAAATCAATAAAACTGCTATGCAGCTGGTAAATGCATCTCATTTTTTCAACGGCGGTAAATGCACCTAATGGTCCACAATACAACCTCTGATAATGGAAAACAAGCGTACCATCATCAAACAGTATTGTGAGAACGTAACGGCTCTCTCAAACACTCACAGCAGAGTGTTTTGGGGCTTTTCAGTTGGTGTCTGTGGCCAGAAATCACATTTTTATGCAGGTAATCAATCATTCATTCTTTCTGACATGGCCTGTCACCTAATTTGCGTGATGAGTTAGAAACTTGATGTACGCATCAGAAACACTGATGTGTGTAATAGGAAAGTCGGCCAAGTGTTGATCGATTAAGGGAATACAGTAAAGTTTTTCTGCAGTGACTAATGGAGAAATATAGCTGGATAACTGCCATAGTTATACAATCATAGTCCTGCAAATACATCACAAAGCCTTAATAAATTGTGATTATAAATGACACACTTTATAAAGCATTTAGTTATATCTACTGTATTTCACTAGGCCTAAATTATGTTACTGAGCCATTTCATGGTCTGTGTAGGTTTTGTATGAGTAAAATTATCACTATCATTATCATTATCACCATATTAGACTTGCTAGCTTTAAACACTATCTAGGTTTAACTCATCCAGGTATATTTTCGAAAGTGCATTCTGTTAAGTTATGGTAAGCCAGTTCATATGGTGAGCATTTAAGTCACTGTAAACAATTCTTAAAAAAAACAAAGATTTCACTGAAAACCTGTTCAGCTCTCACTGATCAAAGAACCAGATTTATGATTTTATTTTATATGATGTCAACAACCAAAAATGTTAAAACTGTTATTTCAAAAACATATGTTAAGCAGATTTTTCACAGATCAAAGAGAGCAATGGGAGAAGATACATAAATAAATCAGACATTTTCCAATAACTTTTAAGTTCCAGTATGACCTGTGCAGTACACTATGCAGTCCAGCCTTCAAACTGCACTCATACACAGTGTTTGGATCTAAAGATACAGACATTGATATAAAAAATGTGATGTATGGTCTAAACACAATGATTTCAAATGATCAATATCATACTTTTTATTTATAATTGAGACACTTGCAGAGTAAATCATTAGCCAGTATTTTACCAACACTATAAAGTTGGTAAGAGCAGAACACTTACATCATAGTTACATACAGTATTGTCCTAAATTGTTTTCTACAGTAACTATGTTCTACACATTGTTACAATGTGCCCGACAGCATACTGAATCCTACTTTTTAGGGCCCCGTTACTTTGCATTTACAAGAATAATTTACAAAAGGATCATGGGATATGATCAGTCATATCCTGTTTGTGGCCTGTTCTGTAGTCAGGCTAAAACAGTCAATCAAGGAAACCTCACCACAGCACAGACTCTTAGACTTTTGGTTCTAAATACTATGTGGGAAAAACACAGTAAATAACATAAACACATAAACACAACAGTCACAGTAAATTTTGCCACAGTTGCTGTAAAGTCTGTCACAGACATTTTTCACAAGGCTTTGGCAAATACTAAAGTCAAGCATTGGGTAACTGGTTTTGTTGGGGGGCGAATTGACTGAATCTGACTTAATATGAATTGGTTTAGATGCAATAAAACATGCATTTTAACAGCATGTGCCATCAGTGCAGTTAATGGGTTGAAGTTACTTTCAATTTTACAATCTCTAGTCTATTTTGTTTTAGATCAAGCTGTACAAGTTTAAAGGTAAGTGCTTAACAAGATTCCTCCTGTTTCCAAATTGCTGATACAAAAGGGAAATTGAAAACTGTCTTAGACTAACCGCACACAAATACTAACAAATAACCAACAAACAGGAGAAACATGAAATGAAACATTTCCCTCCTGACAATTGAAATGTTACAATGTCTAATCAAAAGCAATTAGTCCTCTGTGCTGTTTTCCTGGTGAATAAATGTCTCACTCAGCATATTTCAGCATGTAATATTGACATCAGCGACAGCTGCTTGTTTAGGAAGATTTTAATGCGTACAGCCAAAATCTGCACTGTCAATATTGACAAATTACATCACAATTGATAATCATAGCCAAGACACCCTTCTATACAGTGTCTATAACCTTGCTGCACATTTACATATTTCAACAGATTAGAATCAACTGTGATTGTTGTGTGATGTGATTATTTCTATATAATAATCTACTCTATATATTACTATATTGAATTACTCTTAGGTCTGTGTATATGGTGAATCAAACATCAAAGCCTGATAACATTATGTCTATTACACATAATATAATCCTAAAAGTGTAAGATTTATTAATTATTAAGTTTATTGAATCTGATTGAAAAATTGTCTGAAAAAATTTTTTAAAGTTTAATGGCATGGCACTGCATGCTGCAAACAAAACAAAGCTCTGATTTCTCATCATCTATAAAATCATTTCCATTTTACAACATACTGGTCACAGAACCACAAAGCCACTGTTTAAATTGCTGGATTTACTTCATTTAGCTGTTTCATCAATGCCTTTGGTTTTAATATCAAATAATGAGGTAATTGAAATGGATTAGGAATATAGTCCTTAACGGTGTGTGAAAATGGCTTTAAGTATGCAAGAATACATTAGGAGAAATCAAGATGTTTTGAAAGTTTGTTTCATGAATTATAAATTAAATGTAAGGTAGTATGTTATATCTGTGTACGTTTTGTTGTCTCACACATTGCTTTTACATGCAAAAAAATCAATGACTAGTTGAGTCTGTTGTAAAGCAAGTGAATTCTAAAATGGATGTATGTCTAATTATGGATTTTTTGGACTGTTTGCTAATGAAATTGAACAGGACTGAACACATTAAAACCATTAGTAAAGATGTTTATTAATTGCATGTTTTCCTTTAACTGTTATGGTTGTTGTAGGAATCCACTTTAGGCTGTGTGTAGTTAATGAATAATGCAGTGAATGTCTGTGCAATAGTATAACCAGACTAAAACCTCTTACTGAGCTGAAGGAATTAGGTGTGCATATTAACAAATATGCTAAGAATAGGGTGACTATAATGAAGTCTGCCTTTAATATGGATAAGGAAACTTTTCAGAAATGTTGAAATAAATTTTAACTTACTATTTGGTACAGAATAGCAGGCAGCATATAATGTATACTACAAAGTATTCAATAAGTAGTGAGCTAGTATAGCATATCTCTCATATTTAACTATAACAGTTATATCACTGTGTTAATGTGCCTTTAACTGATGATCCTGCAAAGACCCTGAGCTTCTTTTCTCTTCGATCATTTAGACATTGTGACTGCATTGCGTATATAAATAAAACGCTGCATTGAAAACATCAGTGCATTGGAACATTTCTGCTGTAGATATTCAAGGCCTCAGGAGTTTTCTGTAGCAAGACATATCAGAATCCAACAAAATTTAAGCTTATGGCATCAGCTGCTATAAGTCTACCATGAGTCAGAGAGTTTTTCAGGTTTTAGTTATAATTTAAATGTCAGAAAATGAGACACATCTGTGCACATCTGTGTCTGCAAAAACAAAAATGTGGAGAAAAAGTGGACGAGCCCAAACACATTTCCAAATAAATTACTAATTCATGCCAACTTAACAGACATTTTAGCTTTAAACCTCTTGTCTCTTTTAATTGTCTTGTATAAAGACTAAATCATTTAGAGCCACCATTTATAGCACCATAGCAACCAACTTGAATAAGCCGTATCTCAGCACCAGATAGCGATATGGGAGGCTTTTTCAGACACACCCCCATCAATTAGTTTTACTATGTTAACTGTCTAGCTACACCCCAGCAACCATGTACAGTTACTTAGCAACCTGGTAATGAAAAGAATTAGTCATCTCAGCATTTAAAGCATTGTGGAGACATTGTGGGTTCATTTGACTGGGGCTGTCAGTGGGCTTTAGGTACCTTCTAAATATGCAAATGTGTGTCAGTCTTCATTTCATTAAGATTTGTCCTAATGAATTGTATTAGTTACCCAAGGAAATGTATTAATGTATACTACACAAAACCATGACAATCTGTGGCATCTGTGTGATCCTGGAATTAGAGGACTTAACTTCCTCAGGGGACTCATTTAAATGTTAAATGAGTTCATGAAAGATGATCTCACTCTCATTGGATTCAACAGCCCACATTTTTTCAGCCTTGTTTATATACTGTACACACACATATACAGAGATGCCAGGTAGATCCATGATTCACAGTCATGCTAAAAGGCCGAAAAATGGATTTGAAGAGCACTGTGTGAGAGCTATGGTGTTTGATGATCAGGGTGGACACTGGACACAAGAACAAAGAGCTTAAACAGTCTCTGCTGATAGAAGAAATGGAGAGCAAATATGTCTATTGTGAAACATGCCCTGACTAGGCTCTTCAGTAGGCATGCACTAAATTTACCCTGCCTCTGGAGATATGCATTTAGGAACACTTCATAGAGACCAACAGAACACATAGAATCCACTTGTTTCCTGTACCTGCAGTGCAAAGCATGCAGTTAGAGATCTATTACGGAGCTATTTCTATTTTATCTGACTGAATCTGTAAATACTTAACTCTGTACAGTTAGGTGGATTTTGTGATATTTCTTGAGTAAAACTAGTTACTTTGGATGTTAAACTAACTACAGAGGATGTCTTTAACTGAGTACCAATGAAAATAGTACTTGTTTCACTATTTCTTTTTATTTATACACATCAATTATTTAGTTTTCTTCCTAATTTATGTTTTCTTGCATATAAACTCCACTGCAATTTGTCTAAACATTAATCTAATTTAATATTTAAAGTTAGAAATCCAATCACGACCACAGAAATTAAAATGCTGTGAAAAAGCACAACAGCATGAAGCCCTGGGGCCACTGAGGTTATTGCCTCATATGCTGCAAGTTTCAGTTAAGCCCGTCAGGTAACCATTGTCCCTAATCTAATATACAGCCCAACTCATCTGCTTCTCAGGGGCGCGCTGTGCGTCTGGGTAACATTAGACACCTGTTTGTACCCTGTGAAGTGGCTCGTTTCCTTACTGCATCACTTTGGAACGTGTCATACTGTAAAATTTTACTGTTTTATACTGTGAAATTGATTGTTTACAGATAATGTTTAAATAAATCTGGGATTGGTGAACACAACGTCCACGCAAGATTAACGATCACTGCGCGTGAAAACAACAGCACGACGCGCGGCGGACGCGCATAAAACAAACGCATCTAGCGCCTGATGAATAATTTACGCGCCTTGACTGCGATTCTAACAGCAGAGGAAAGAGCGCAAAAGCAAACTCTGCATTTTAAGGAGCGCGGCCTTATTTAGACTCAAATACACCAAACTGTTAGGGTGTATGATTTATATTGAGATATTAGTGAGAAATATTACTTCATATTTTGAAGCTTGAAAGTGTGTTTAATGAAAAATGTGCCAATCAGGTTTCCATAGAGACGTGACTTATTTTTATCCCTTTGTTGCAGGCGACAACAAAAGCGCATTACAGTAGTTTTAAACATCAATTTATACAATATAGGCGTCTTTCAAAACAAATATCACCAGAACATGTTGGGATACCCACAGAAGGGACTCATTTTAAGATACGCGAATTGTAATTTCTCCTAGTGAACACATAAATACACTCTTATGTTTATATTAAGATTTAAAAAAAACTTTGAGATAAAACAATGAAACATTTACAGATAAAACAAAAACGGATTACCTTTGGTTCGCATCGGCTTGGGCAGCAGAAGCGCGTCTCCGCATGTGCCATTGGGAATCTCCAAACTCCCGTTCAGAACCGAAGCGTTCTGAAACTGGATGCATGCCCAAATCCCAGACGTTTCATTTAACGTTTGTAAATCCATTGAGGACCTTGCAAAAACAAAACTAATGTCGTCCCTCGTAAAACATCCGTCTAATAAAAGCACACAAGTAGAGGTTGGAAGGCAGTGATTTATGGAGGATTAACCCAAGAGGCAATAAAAACGCAAACAATGAGAAGTAAAGTAAGTCAATCCGCTCAGCTCAGACTGAATAACACGTTTCTGCCGTAGTTGTCGCTGACTGTAGGTTCTGTAAGAGAATGTGCTGCAGTTCTGAGCGCCTCTCTTTGCGCTGGACCGAGTGTTTATTGATGAGGTTTTAAGAAACAGGGGTGGGATTTGGGGGTGAGTCTGTGGGTTTCAGGGATCTGAGCATCGTGGAGAGGAGGAGGCATAGAAGAGAGTGAGTGGGAGACGTGGAGATTTAAAAGTTATGAATGATGAAGACGGTGGAGTGGTGCACTAGTGCCCCCTGGTGGAACGCGGGACGGGGTTTCTAAATGAAAGGGCGGAATATGTCAGCTATTCCATTAAATAGTTAAAATACTACAACGTAAAATAAAACGATTCAATTGTAAAAAGGCAATTTTATGCAGTATATTTCTGTGCAGCTATGTGTTCAAAAGCAACATACAAATAAATACATAGAAAAACTCACTTAACTACAACTACGACAACAAGCCCCAGGATTGACAATTTATAAATGCTTTCTAGAAAAATCAATCATTAAGCAAATACATAACAGATCAATGTTCAAAGCCGTCTCAAAAAGACACAATTTACTTTTTACAATTTATTTTACAGTATGTGTGTTTGTGTTTTTATGCACATTTTAATGCAGAATATGTATTTTATCCACTTAAACATATAATACATGGTAATACACATTCAATCAACTATAATAATGTAACATGTATTATTGTATGTCATTTGAATATCCGTGTCTTCAAGCCAGTCCACAAAATAGGTTTGCATAGACTGTTCTCTGTTTGCATTCTGACCATCTTTTTTCCCAATGAGCAGTTTAAACATAGATACATAGATTCCAGATCCAATTGAAGCAGTTGAGTGCATGTTCTGAGGCTGGCAGCTCTGTGGATGCTGTAATGATCTGCCTTATGGTTGGCAATGAAGCACACCAACAACTCTTAGTTATTTAACACGATTGTACTCGCATGCAAAGGCTATATAATCATACCAGCACACACATAAACGCTTCAGTTTACCACACTGTTACATTAGGATTAGAGTTGTATATTGTATAATGTATTTGTAATACCTGGGTCATTTGAGTGGCTTCTGAAAACAACCATTAAGTTAAGAGGGTCTGATTTATTTAAAGACTGACCTGTTAAACTGAAGGCCCTTAGTTATTTGCTTAAGCATCTGTTTATTGTTGAAATAATAATATAGAGTAATATATATTGCAGGTCCTATTTCTCATAGGAGTTTTATAAGGCCATTTCAAGTTTTTTTATTTTAATTTTGCTGTGATTATAAAGACATATTGCACTACATCAGCCTAAACACATTTATGGCTTATATTGTTTTATGCAAATTTCTGGAGCCTGAGAAAAAAATCTCTTTGAACTGCAAAAGGTTTGTTGTGCATGTATGTGGTTTTGAATACCATAAAATATGTAAATTATTAATAAATTATTATTTAAAGCATTAACATTATTACTAAATATTATTAAATAAACATATACACATCTCATTGTTGTTTCTTTTTGAAGATCTTTAGGGTGCAGTTTAGTTACTCATAGCAACAGAGAATAAATATCCAGCCATGAGACGTGGTTAAATAACTCACCTTTTAGATCAACCTTTGCTCTGTCAAAGTTCTTCACACACACTTACACACTGTTAGATAACATCTAAGGAGAAGCAGACAGCACCTCCTTTAGTCTGGGACACTGAGGGCACTGCAGCTGGTGAGTAGCATCTATTTTCATTCAGTATACAAATATAGTTTATCATTTTAAATATGTCATAGACTTTGTGTTTATCTGCATTGTCACCCTGTTGGATCGCTTACTGGATGACTGCTGTAATTTAGTTTAATATTTTATAAAAATATTTAATATTGCTTCTAGCATTATGATTTAATTACAGCTCTAAAGACAATTTTGCTGTTTCTTTGTCTCCCATTTTCCTTCATTGTGTGATGTTCAGGCATTTTATAGCACTATTGCACACTGCAAATTATACCATGTCCTATAAAATGTTATCATCTTTCTTTCGAAGTGCCATCTCTATGTAAGCTGGAACGGCATATCCTGCTTATATCATATATTGATATTGACACCTGTCATCCATCATATTAAGTTAATTGACTAATTGTTCTAGTCATGAATGTATGTATTGTGTAGTGTTTTTAGCAGGCAGTCTGAATAAATCCTATCCTATCATAGACCACTGAGAGAGGTATTTCTAATACGTCCATTTATTTAAAATGGTCCAAATGTTTGATAGTTATTATCAGTTCAGTCAACATTCATAAACCAACTACAAAGCTAGTATCCCTAATAAGTTTTATTAAATTACATCTCAAAATAACATTTTGTAAAAAATAATACATTTTGTAAAAATACCATGTTTTGTTTTCTACTTTTCATTATGTGTCCAGCTTTGAAGCAAGGCAACACTGCATTATATGAAAAAGTCAATTGAAAAAATGAATTAAAATGGATATGTAACAGTTTGGAAATTATTTCAGCTGGTGTAATACTACAGTGTCTTAGGAAGGAGTTATTTCAGGGTCTGGGAAGGTGGGACCAAATGTTGGCCCGAATCTGGGCAATGTCTCTAATCCTTGCAGGCATACAGAAATGTAATTCCACAATGTCTTACAGTCTGACAGCTCCCAGCAAAATCTTCTTTCATATAACTTGTTTAACCCTCTGGGGCTGAGGTAATTTTGGTGCTCTTCAGATGTTTTGACATGCCCTGACATTTGTGTTTATTTTAGCTACTTATGACATACTATTGGGATACATGTTGCATGATTGCAACAAGTGTTTATTAAACAGCACTCTTTGCTGTTTTAGCCATGGCCTAGTAATAAAAAAGCATTGGCAGTTGATAGAGCAGTTGATGGAGCACTCATGTGTGAGAAGTATACTTGAGCTCTCAGCTGATGTGTTGTGTCATTGATATGGATTCTGCAGGCCTCAAATGTATTGCTGGATGCTTGTTCTTTTCAACCTGGTAAAACATTAATCCAAATAAACCAGAGCTGTAGGCAATGCTTTTAAAATGAAAAGCCTGTATATACTTCCAGCAACATTTCATTAGAATTTCATGGTTGAAGTTTATAACACAAACAAGGTAGGGACATATTGTTCTTTGGCATGAACACATTAAGCTGCTTTGTTAACAATTAACAATTGTGGAGTCAGAGTTCTCACCCACTCTCTTTTTATTTAATTTAACTTGCCCTTTCTGACTCTGTGTCCCTGAGCTATCTGTCATATAGACGGCACAACCCAACTAAACAACTAATGAATAAAGTTCTCTAAACAATTCTGTTTTCTCATATATTACCCAGTTTCACTCAGAAATACCTCACAATCTGATATATATATATATATATCAGTATATACAGTATATATATACACACACATTGGTTTCATTTATGCATTTGGCCAACACTTTTATCCAAAGTGACTTACAATACATTTAAGCTTTACATTTGATCAGTATGGATGTTCTCTGGGAATCGAACCCATGACCTTTTGTGCTGCTAATGCAGTTCCCCACTTTGAGCTACACAGGAACAATCAATTCATGGTGTGTTAATTCTGACCAGTATATAGGACTGAATATGGGTGTTTCCCAACAGAAAAATGGCTTGGACAAAATCACGGATCATTACTCTTACCAAGCGTAAGGGACAAAGCTATGGCTTCTACCTTAGAGTGGAGCAAGGGGAGGCGGGTCATCTGATTCGAGCCCTGGAGATGGGCGGTCCTGCTCAACTGGCCGGTCTTAAGGATGGTGACCGCATAATCAGAGTCAATGGAACATTTGTGGACAATATGGAGCACAACCAGGTTTGACAGATTTTATTCTGTTAATGTTAACAATCTCAAGGGTATAAAATGTTTTCAAGGGTATAAAATAGAAAGTTTGTTCAGAAGGCTGGATGATAGAAGTTTGCACTTGTTTCATGAGCCAGGTTGCAGATATGGTGAGAAAAAGTGGAATGATTGTCACATTCCATGTTATTGGAGAAGAGGCATACAAACAGGCCAAAGCCAATGGTGTGAACCTTGCTAAGCCTCAGTCCCACACTGGTCAGAATCAACCCACCATAAATGGAGTGTCTGCACTAGCCCCCAAACTGTGTTATCTGCAAAAATCCAGCAGCGGTTTTGGTTTCTCCTTAAGATCTACCAAGAGTAAGCAGAAGTTCTTCATGTAAGACTTGTCTTAGAAAAATCAACAGATGATCATGTTGATCATTCTTTGACCTGTTTGGCCTCAGGTGAGCAGGGCACATTCATGGTAGATGTGATTTCTGAAGGAGTGGCTGATGAGGCCGGTGTGAAGGTGGGCGACCGTGTGGTGGAGATCAACGGTGAAAATGTTGACAGAGTCACGCATGATCAGATTGTGCAAAAGGTTGGTAACAGCTCTTATTAATATCAACAAAAACGTGTTTGATTAAAAATTTTATATTCGGTGCACTATACCCTACATTACCACAAATGTACAATTCACATATATATATATGAATGTATATATGAATATGATATCTTTGATATATAATTCATGTATAATTCAAAAAATACACGCAAATGGTTCTTTGATAGGTGAAAGCAGCTGGGAACAATGTCATGCTACTGCTGGTTGATGAGGAAACTGACAGACACTTTAAAAATAAAAGCATCCGGCCAGCGGTGGCTAATGCAACAGTCAGGCATCTTCCACTTAAGCCACGCATTACAGAAATGATCAGGAGAGCAGATGGATACGGTTTTATCCTGATGGCAGAGCCTAAACGTGCAGGTGAAGGGCATGTTGCTTAAAGTCAGCAAGAAAACAAAACTGACCTTTTACTTTCCTTTGACAGCTTTCTGGTCGTGATCACAATTTGCAAAATATTAAAGGAAAAAAAACTCTGAAATGACTTTTAGTTTTTTTAGCTCCACCCTATTCAATAACCTGGCTCCAATCATTTAAATAATTCCAGCAATTTAACATATTTACAAATCAATTCCTATTAAAAAAATAAAGCTATATTCAGTGAAAATAGTTTATAGAAGTGTGTACATTAGACATTCAAATTTTGGTTGGACATCATGCACCTTTCATTAAAACAGATTGAATACTGCACTTTAAAATGGAATACATTTTACTCTTATCTAGAGTTAGTAGCTATTAAGCAGATGCATTTTATCCAGTGACTTTGAGAGTTGACTAATTGCATGGAGCAGCCTGAGGTTAAGTGCTCTGATCATAGACATTAGCTCAGGGGGGATAGAACAAGATTACTACTTAGGTTTCTGGGTCCTGAACATTTGGTGTTACCATGCTAGAGTCAACTGACCCATAGGTTACTCTTAAAGTGCTAGCGTAATGTATAACAACTGATGAATGCTACTGAAGTTTATTGTAGTGTAATTGTACAATTTACGTGTGTGTTTATGACTAATGCATATTCCAGAATGCCTGCGATTGTCTGAGGTTATCTGTGCACTTAAATAGCTCTATAATGTTGTCAGAGAATTAGCACTTCAATGCAATTTAAAACAAATTAGCAGCATTTCACAATATTCTGTTAGAAGTGAATGTTGAACAAATGTTTTAGAGTGTAAAGAAAATGATGTAAAGAAATGTAAGAATATGAAGAATATGATAATCAGATTTGTAATATTGTGTTATGTAATATCGGTTTATACTGGTATAATATGCGGAAAAATTCTGACCATCAAGATAAAACTACCTCAGAAAACGTCTAACATGCTTAATACAAATACTTTAGTAAAAGATAATTTAGTGCTCAGTATTGATGGGTTGTGACTCATTATTGTCTCAGGCCATTATATCGGGGAAATTGACAAAGGAAGCCCTGCGGAGCGAGCAGGACTCAGACATAAGGACCTACTAATGGCTGTGAACGGAGAGGAAGTAAATAATTGCACACAAGAGCAGATAGTGGAAAAAATACATCAACATGGGAACAAGTGCTGCCTCCTGGTGTTAGATGCTGAAACAGAACAAATGTACAAACTGGTGAGTCGCTTTCATGCAATACTGCAGAAATACAGAGATACAATTTTGGTATGACAATGGTGATCACAATGGTTACAGCTCAGGGTTTCATCTTACAACATTTCAGTTAACAGCATAACTGCCAAATGTAATCATTATGCCACGAAACCCTAGCTATACAGTTGTTGTGTTATTATGTATTGTATAGGGCGGTGCTTCTCCTCTCTTGTACTGGAAGGAAATGAAAACATCTCTTCCCATCCATCCTCAACCTCAATCCAGACCTGCTCCAATACCAACACCAGCAGTTCCTACACCTGCCCCAGCGGTTCCTACACCTGCCCCAGCAGTTCCTACACCTGCCCCAGCAGATGTGAAGCACAAACCCAAACTGTGTAAACTGGAGAAGACTGCTGCTGGATTTGGCTTCCATCTTAATGGAGTCCAGGGAGTGCATGGACAGTACATCAAAGAGGTGGGGTCTCAGATATGTAGTGCTACTAACTCTGTTGGCATTAAAAGCTGTTTTTGTTGGTTAGAATTAGAACTGTTTGTAGGTTCAGCATTTGATGTTAAAGTAACAGCTCACCTGAAAAAGAAAGTTATCAAAATTGTACTATTTTTCTACGGTGGAGCATAAAAATAGATCTTTGTGATGTTTGTGCGCACCATTAATCTCCAAAACTAGTAATAAATAAAATAAGTGTGCTGAAAGTACTCCATACATCTCTATTGTTGATTTTTTGGGTGAACTACTCTGGATTCACTGTCAGGTGGTGAAAGGTGGAGCAGCAGAGCGATCTGGACTGGAGAATGAAGATATTGTTGTGGAGGTAAATGGAGTGAATGTGGAAGTGAGCACACATGAGGAGGTTGTGAACCTCATCCGTGAAGGCGGTGATACGCTGGTGCTCCTAGTGGCTGAGAAGACAACCTACAACCACCTCAAAGCGCAGGGGATTTCCATCACCCCTATGCTGCATGCGGAGCCCTCC
Source organism: Yasuhikotakia modesta (assembly GCA_036877545.1). Lineage (NCBI taxonomy): Eukaryota > Metazoa > Chordata > Actinopteri > Cypriniformes > Botiidae > Yasuhikotakia > Yasuhikotakia modesta. The sequence goes on along the minus strand of JBAJNP010000819.1, from coordinate 48,330 downwards.
ACTGATATCCCACCAACCTGCACACAAGAGGAGAGAAAAGAACATTGTCTAGACACAGAAAATGACAAAGAGACAGAGAGACCCTCTACTTCATCTCATTCAAGGGTCAGTACTGCTACCCAGCCTTTCACATTCTCAATAGAATGAGAAGAAATGTCTCAAGAAATGTCTTCCGTTTTGCAAATGATAAGGACATCTTCTGTAGCTCCAAACATCCTAAACGTTGGATAATGTCCTGGTCTCTCTTTCCATACACTGAAAGCGAATAGAGACCCAGGACCCCAGGATTCAAAATGACAGTAAAAGCATCATAAAAGTATCACATATTCAGTATATATTCAACATATTCAATATGACTTTATGGTACTTTATGGAAGTTTCCACGATCAATCGATCACAATCAATCCTGACCAATCACGACACAGCTTTTTGAAGACATGCAAATGAGATATGAGGATGGACAGTTTGATTATTTGAATAAGTGAATACTTTAAAACAAATGTAATGTTTTAGTCTTTTAACACAAGACAGTATGATAACTTTAAGTATTAATGATTTATTAATGCAAAACATTACTGCTTTTTTTACTCTAGACTTCATCATCAACATCATCATCTTCTTCATCACCAGCAGCAAGTGAAGATGAGAGACTCTGATATTACTTCACTTATCTATGGTGACAGATCCTTTAAATATCCTAATTTAGTGACAGGTCTATACACTTACCTGACCAGCTCCAATCTATTAAAAAAAGGGGAATTCCCTTTGAACAACAGACTCTTACACCATTGATTATAGAACACTGATGTATTTCCAACCTCAGAATATAAACAGCTTATCAGATGTTCTAGCAAATAGAACACGCAATTCAGATTATCAATGTACTATTCCACTTTCATTGGCATCTACAAGGATAAAAATCTATTTACACTGTAGTAAGTTATTCATCAAGGGTGTGTGTTTCCAGGGAACTCTCTTTGGATATTAGCATCAGCAAATAAATAAATAAAAATGTAATCCAAGGACTTTTATAGACATTAAAAATAACATCTTGCAGTATTGTCTTTCAGACAATGCATACTGTTATTGAATTTATTCTGAAGAATATTTGTATTTTCTGGTGATCTCTTTACCGCTTGAAAGCCACTGTGCATGAAAATGTTTAGAAATGACTAAATGTCAAAGTATGGAATAAAAAACAGATGTATGGCCACAAAGCTTCACAAACTGGTCTAATAATGTAAAATTCTTACTTTCTTTTTAAGAAACAGTGACAATGCTTGAAAACGCTGGTAACTGACTGGTAATTCTGAGCTTCATCAAGTACCATCACTCACACAGACACTGTCCCCTTCAGTAAACCCAATTTGTTTTATTTCTGTAAACCCAAAATGACCTTTATCACACATACTCTTTACTCACAATAGTTAAGTGATGGAAGAAGTTTTCCTAAGTAGAAAATTGGCAAGATTCCCAGTTTTAATATGTGAATTATTGCATTCCTTCAGTAGAAGTGGACAACACATGAGATCAAATTAAGTTAACAGTTCAAAGAAAAAACAAGAGTCAACTGATCATTTTCAAAAGAAATTTTTAAAAGGTGACTAGATAAATTTGTGATAAAGATGTACCATTGTGATTTCACAGAAGCATAACAAGTTTGTGAGGAAGGTTTGTGTTATTTCCACAAAACAAATCGAAGCAATCCAAGACTGACTCTGCATTTCACTGCAGTATATAGCTAATACAGATATCAGTATAGCCATAGGATAGCCAGATTAATAAAAAAAAAGCCATTCAGACAACATAATAATACCTGATTAAGGATATCTTATGCTTAGTCATCCATTAAAAGACCATGTAATGAAAGTAAGAAAAAATACGTCCTCTTCATACATATAGGTTGATCCAAGTAGGACAGCAAAACCACTATCACTGATTTGGGACAAGGCCCATGTAAAAGTCTTTAGGCCCCTCCTGATTCAGGAAATATAGACCCAATTTAAATTTTGATTACAGGGTGGTGGCATTAACATCGCTTAAAAATACAAAGAAAGACACTTTAGTCTGCCCCGCCCTCCTATGATGAGGTCAGTTGTGAGGTCACAGGGTCATGTGCTTCTCAGGTGCCTGCTTATGTGCCAGGTAGAGGAAGAGAATGCTGGACAGTGCACTGACTAGGAAGATCACATCGAACCACCGGTGGTAGAAGTTAAACTGGAGTTCTCCCAGTACCTCAGTCACTATAGTACGGTACTCCAAAGGCATGCTCATCCGCATGAGGAGCACAGATGAGACAAAATACATCCCCTGTAGAGACACATGAGAAATGTCACAGTGTTTATGGCAAAACATATCATTGTTAGCCACTGTACATTCAATTTATTGATAATAAATTTCGCTTTATATGAAATTATGTGATTATATTTAATTATGGGATTTCAAAAGGCTGTAATCAACCAATCAAATCCACCAAAGAGCTGTGTAATTTAAATATTTATCTGCATCAGCCAAGCTCTTGATCTACATATGCTATATGGTAATGCTTTATAAATAGCTATTGCTTTTAAATAGTGCTTGAACATATAGTTATTTTAATGGATTATATGTCAGAAATGTACATCTACATTGCAAGTTTGGCTAAGTACTGCTGATTAGGACATAGTTTTTGGTTGATGTCATCATTGCAAAACTTTCAAATGTCAGCTATTAAATCAGCCTTGGGCTTAAACATTCAAGAATAACCTTTATAAAACGGTACAGTTATTGGTGCGTTTCTTGAGTATTTTATATTGTGACTCACCATGATCTGAGCCAAGACAAGCACAATGACATTGGAGGACTTGGAGCTGGAGATGGCGTAGAAAAACTGTTAAAAAACAACAACCAGATTATCTGTAGAAACTGAACTTGGTTGACACCTTGCCACAGGTTTAGCTCCTCCCACTAAACCAGCTAAACCGACACACCCACATAAACACGTGTGTGGACAAACACTTCAAACTGAAGTGAAATAAAAGCACATTTATGCCTCTTTACCTTGGTAAGAGTGATTAAAAGGCCTCGTATGGATGTGACTATGATGATTCCTACCAGGATGAAGGAAATGTGCTGAGACCAGAACTTTACCTGGGGAAAAACAAGAGGTTTGGAGAAAGGCTCATGGGGGAAAGATTAAACCAATATTAGCCAGTGCTGAGAGATTTTAACAGATTGGAGAACCATTAACTAATAACTAAAGCAGTAAATGTCAGCTGACACAACACTCATTTATCAACACTTACTCATCAAGTTATTATGAATAAAAAGTCATTCATCCATCTATCCATCCATACAATCCATCCATCTAATACTCTATCAATATGAACATGCTTAGAAATACATATAAATATGTATAGAAGGTCATTTATGTGTGTGTGTGTGTGTGTGTGTGTGTGTGTTGTGTTGTGGTGTGTGTGTGCACATACATCAAACTGAATTCCAAGGTAGTTTACTGTGATCTCAATTCCTCTCGTCACGGGGTCTGTTTTGCCCACACGGTCAAACACTATGTTTATAGTGGCCTAAATGGAATAGTTTTCATTATAAAAATTATAGAATTCACTACACACTTAAATGTTCTACAAACAAACAAAAATCTTACCATAAATATTTTCCACACACAGTAGATGGAGAAGAAATACCCTAAAAAGTTGAAGTATTTTCCTTGAAATGTTTTTGAGTATTCAATCCGTTCCTTCAGACATATAAAAAACAACTGATCACTGATCATTTCTATCATAACTCCTTATATTAAAAGTGACACATATTCAATACATGTATCAATACCAATATGGAAGTACCTTAGTAGCCTGCAGGTCCACAGTCTCCAGGAACAGCTGTCTGCTAAGCTCCTCAAGAGCATCAACTTCCTGCTGGATCAGAGACAGGTCTGCGGTGCCACCGTTAAGAAAACCCACTTGTGAGATTCAGGTTAGTCTTTCTACTGAACATGCACATGCTCACACACTTATTAGCGGCTTGCCATTTTGCTAATGCTTTTCAGCCCAACATAAATGCCATGAAAGTCCCCCGAGTGCAATCTGGGCTTAAGTGTCTTGCTCAGACAGTAGTAATGAAATGTGATCTCAGTGTCAACCGCTCCGCATTAACCTGGTGGTTAAGGATACTCTCACTGCCTGAGGGTGAGGAGGTCACACTCTTTATCATTCCCCAGAATCCTGTCTGTTTATTCTGTTCTTCTCCACGCTGGTACATCTGCCGTCTGGTCATGGCAATCCTACGAGAAGATATTTGAAACACCTTGCAGTACCGTTCAGTCAGTCCTCTGGTGTCAGTTTTAAATACATTATTCAAAGGTACTGGAAGCTATTTTTTGTGAAGTGCTGCTGTAAGTTAGTGTTTAGTGATCATACCCCATCAAATTCAAACCCCTTTCTCACTTTACCTTTTCTTTTTACTGACTATCATGTCCATGGTTTGGAGCAGCCTTCTCTCCAGGGCAAGGATGTCACTATCGGTCACATTTCTGAGGAAATGAAAGAAAATACCTGGTATTTTACATTAAAAACAACACACTATTGTGTTACTTTGTGTGTCTGGAGAGAGACATTACCTCAGGAAATAGGACATGTATGTGTAAGGGCAGTTAACAGCACCAAAGCCAGACAGTAAAGCCATTAGCGTGACCCCAATGACCCCCACACGACTGATTAGCTGCTCTATGGACAGAATGCCTGAGGAGACAAGAAATTTGCACATGACACTGTCAAACTACTCAGATAAGTTGCAGAGTACAGCAATTATTTATCAAAATGTAACTTGCTCCACCTCCAATTGTGGGGGATGAAAATCACCCTATACTTTTTTCTTGTTTCACTCAAATAAATGCCTCAAATAAAGTCCCAAAATAAATAAAAAACCAAAAAGTGTCATGTAGAGTTTAGGATAAAAAAAGTGCAATTTCTCACCATGTTTTGGGCTTAGGATAGGGAACGGATCGCCCAGTTTCCAAAAGAAATACATAAATGTAAACCAGACAACACATGAAAACAGCAGCCTTTGTCTCTGTACTGAAGAGGCAAGCAAAACATGTGATGAATGTTTAATCAAACATTGAGAACATGTAGTTAATAAATGCTCTCATGCAAGAGCTATCAAATCAGCTACTTACACAAGCGTATATTACTGACTACAAAGTAGCCAATGTAGAAAGGCACCACAAATATTAGAACCAGTAATATTACATACAAATTCAGCTTCCAGTGGAAATACCTGGACCTGTGGAGACAAACATCAGTGTCTGAGACCATCTGATATACAGTACAGAGTTTATGAATGGTAGTTTTAAACAGTGGTTGGGAAACTTACGTGCTGCTTAACACACCAAGAATCTCAAAGATAATGAGTTCAAACATAGTGCAAGAAAAGGCAAACGTGACAGAGAACACCACCTGCACAACATACTGTCGAACCTGGGACAGAAATTAAGACAGATCACCGTCAGAGTCATTCTGAATGGCCACAGCCAATAAGATCAAATCTAGCCTTCTATGCATGATACCTCATAATCTTTAAACAACTGCCTCATGAAAAAGAGCCACCCAAAACCGAAAAACAGCACCTGTGTACACAAGAAACATGTCACATATTTAAAATCCTCTATTAAAGCATGTCACTATGCTAAAAGCCCACCACTGCTAAGCTTCAAAATCAAAAACATCACAAGAAATTTAAAACAGAGCAAAACCACACGAATGTACTGTTACTACAACACTTTAACTACTTTTGTACAACCAGTAATTCCTATTTCTAAATTCCCAGGGTCACACAGTAAGGATCATGGAAGCATATCGTATACCGATATATAGACATTGTAAATGTACATAATTACGTGGTCGGGCTCCAAACGTGATAATTAAATGATTTAGTGTTTAATAGCAAAATCAAGGTTCTAGATCCTGTACTATTATTATAATCGTTAATCAGATATTTGATCACTGTTATGATTATTATTATTACTATTATTATTATCACGTGTAATATTAAACGTGCCACCCTCTTCCTTGTGTTTTTGTATACTGAAACTTGGCTCATTTCAATAAAAACGAATGAAACATTTACGTTAGTGTTTATCGTGTTCATTTTAATCTAATAATAAGAATGAAGGGATGAGACTGTTGCAGCCAGAGCAACACTCACCTGAGAAGTGAACATAATCACAGAATCTACAAAGAAAGACATGTCGCAATATGCGGTGTGTGGTTAAGAAAGAAAAGTCACTTGAAACCTCAGCTCATTATGTTTAGAATGATACAGTGATACAGAGAAACAAATACTGCACAGATCTTTATGAGAAGCGTTCGAGCTGTCAAGATGATGACGTCAAAACGCAGGACACAGCATTTTCCGGCGCACGCTAATGTCGTCATCAACAGGCTAATTTATTTGGCCACAAGAGGTCGTTATCATCAAGCACAAACATGTTTACAAACCTACCACAGGACAAACTAAATATTTTAAACAAACTTCCAAAACATAAAAAAGAGTCATTATCTATAAAGTATCATTAGATCTACATTAAATAATATAGAAGTCATTGGAAACTCTTCACTAAGCTACAAAAACGAAACCTATGTGTGTATTTCATTAATCATTTAATAATGTAAATATTTCTGTTTCTTTATATTAAGGATACATAGTTACATGTCAAAATCCAATTTTAACACGTCTTGATTTTTAATGGCTGATCTGAATGATCCTGATGGGGGAATGAGGTGTGTTGGTGACGTGACACTAGGGTTTTTATATGAAAGACCAATGGAATATTGTTGAGTAAAATGTGTATGCAAATCTCTGCTTAGTAAAGATGTATATAAAAGTGAGATTCAACCTTTGTTCAGTGAGTGACAGAAAGGGAACACGGTGTATATGTAAATGTACACAATTATGGCCTTATTTGACAAGAAGTGGGACATGAAGCAGGCCAGATTTAAACCTACATACCTTTGAGTTCAATGCATTCAAACACTGCTGTAACAGGCCACAGCTCTGACCTGTAACTTAACTGCTGTGTAAAACCTTCACATCCTCTTAATCATGTAATGGACGTTTAATGATAAACCATTTTAGCCATTAATAAATGAAATTGCCACTTGATTGTCTAGTGTAAATCTGATGCCTGGAGGAGTCTGCTGAGGAGCCTCTGCTTAGACACACCTCCTCAGGACTCATCAGTTTCTCTCCATCGCTCATCTTTGCATCCTCTCATCCAATGAAAACACATAAACTTCAAGACCTCCCACAGCAGCACAGTAGGCATCTCTTCCTCACAGCAGCTGAAGAGCTCTCTGACAGTGCTGAGGTGTGAATTAAAACAGATGCTCAGGTGTCCCGCAGCTCTTTGCATTGACAGAGAGGTTTCCAATTCATTGGCTGATTTATTTATATATGAGTGCAGGACTGGGGGTTGCTGGATGGGGAAGCATCCACTGCTGAAACTATAAAAGCTGGAAGTGATCAAGTGTTCCTGATGAGCTTTAGGGACTATTAGCTGGGAAATATTCTGTGTATTTGAAAGCACACACACACACACACACACACACACACAAACACACATACAAACACACACACACACACACACATACAAACACGCGCACACACACACACACACACACACACACACACATAAACTTTTGCTTCTGAACATTGGGGCCTCTTCTCCCACACACAGTTCCCTTTTTAACACTAACAACATATGTTAATTTATCTGAAGATATTTCTTTTCATTATGCAAATATGATTTATATACTCATTAAACTGTTTTTCTATCTGTGTCTTTCTTTTGACCTTCCTAATTTATTTACATTTTTGTATATAAATATAAATTCTTTTATAAATGTTTTTTATCTTTACCTGTTATCTTTGAAGGGCTTATCTTATATGTATATAAGAGAGAGAATAAAAGGGAGAGTCATGTTTATGTACAGTATGTGTGGGAGGAAACAGCTGTCATAGACAATCTCTGTCAGAATCCTCTTCTGTGAGAGCTAAATTAAGCCTGGGCCACATGGGCGCTCTTTAAAGACACCTTCACAACGGTGCACTCAAAACTCAATCGTCCATTTCAAGGTTTAGTCAGTAAATTTCATCTTTAACCTTCAGCTGTGGTCATACATTTTTTAATTATAAACCTTTATTATACCTTTATTATGTTATGAACCTGTGCAAATACTTTACATTTTTATCATTGTGTTGAATTTCAGAAACTCTAGCATTACCAGGATAATTGCAAAACAAAAATGACTTTTTCTGAAGACTGTCTGTGTCTCTGCAACAGATTAAGTTCAGGCTCACGATTGGCCATTTGTCAACTGCAATCTTGCAGATACATGTCTTCATTTGGCTTTATTCAAAAAGACTTCAAATTTATTACACAGGCAATGAGTCATGAATCTGAAGTCTGAAATCAGCCTACTGTCAGGGTATTGCTTAAATTGTATTACTTTTGTGAATTGAATTACTTGGGGAAACAACAGTTTATTGCAAATAACTGTTGACTGTTCATCGCTGTTTATTATATTAATAGGTTACTATTTATTAAGCATCTGTGTCTTTTATTATATTGCTATTTTCATTTCATGACTGCAATAAGCCATGGTAAGCTGTGCCTTACAGTGGTAAAATTAGCAACACCAAGCTCCATGTATTCTAGACTATTCTAGTGCATTCTATATTCTTTAGAATAAAGTCTACCTTTTTTGTAAATAGACCTACATATTTTATCAGTAAATAACAGACTTGTTGAGTTTCTCATAACTAAACCTGATTCATATATTATTTAAATATATTATATATTATCATATACTGTCATATATGACATACAGTATATATGATATATAACATATACTGTATGATCATATATTGTGTTTAAAAAATGAGGTTTAAAAATACATCATGTGGAGGAGTGTGTGCAGTGGCTGGCACACACAGGTATGCTGCACAGCTATACAGAGTGTGATGAAGGACATGTTGAGGCAGACAGCACCATCAAACACACTGTCAAACGGCTACAGCAAACAGAGGGATGGGGCTGTAGATAGAGCACAGTGCTGAGGGAGTAGAAGGGTATGCTATTGTTTCACACGTCACAAAAATAAAACAGTCTCTAGGGCTGACACTTCAGAGCTTCATCAATGCTGGGTGAAGGAACCTGGACTTCTGTGCAGCAGCCCAGGCTGTGCACAGGAAGGAGATATTATGATCTGCCTGTTTGCAGTAATTAGAAACCCAGATGGGTCTTGTGAATTCTTTAAGATGCTGCAAGGGGTTTATAGATGCTGGGCAGTCTGGGGAAAGAGACTGACTTTACTGCTGTTTTCTGAGCTCAGAAGTGGTTGTTAATGGATTTGCATTGCTTTTTGGGTGTCTGTCAGTCAAAGTGACATTGTTTTAGCAAACCAATAAATCAATAAATAGTATCAAAAACTACAATGTTCCTCCATGAACTAGCCAGCTAACAACTTTAGGTTGTTATAACATTCACCTAATGTTTCTATTAAGTAATCAAAACATTATTTTAAAGTACTATGAACAATGAAAAAATCCTGAGAATGTTTCTTGTTAGCGTAATAAGCAGTCCTTTATATTTTCTGTCTGCTAAAGGCAAATGGCACTGCACCAAATTTCTGCCCAGCATGGGAGAAATTTTACAAGGCTAACATCACCTCTGTGTGGATTTAATACATCTCTCATCTTATTTTCATATACAGTAACTAGTCTCTGTCCACATCACATTTTACAATATGTTAATGAAAAACTAATTTCATGCTGCTTCACTGTGTCTCTCTTTTCTGTTCTGCTTTTCTGAGTAATTTTGAAACTTAATTTTTCAGCACTCCATTTGATGAGTTATTTGTACAGTTGTACAGATGTGTAAAAACATCTGAAAAATTGTACAGAAAAATTTCTTATTCTTCCTGAATCCTAAATATTTGCCATACAAAAGGTATATCCAATTTCATTACCAGCTATAAAACGTGTTTTTATATATTGTTTTATTTCAACATTTATCAAAATAATGCTAATGGGCTTATTCCATGGGCTGGCCTATTATGACCAAAATGCTTAGATCTTCTGCGCACAAAGCGTTCATGTTCACAAAACATTTTCTGTGGAGAAAACAGAACATTCTGACATCTGCTCAGTGTCAGCCATGTTCTGATGAAAGAGGGTGACCAGCAATTTTTTAATCATCAACCATTCAACTCCCAGATAAAAGCTGTAGTTAGACAGTAACAGGTTAAAGAAATCCAACACTGCTGTCAGTGTTTTAATTCACTCCAAAAAAAAACCAACACTGCCATCAGTGTTTTAATTAAAACCATGACTGCATCCAAGACTGTTCAAAATAAAGGCTGTCAGAAAGTTCATACAGAATACATTCCAAAACTCTCTTATGTCATTATCACAAACTACCTCTTTTATTATCCTTTTATTAACAGATTCAAAGCACTGGTTGTAATTGTGGTTAAGCAAAAAAATGCATTTAAAACTTGTAAAAATGAAATGCCGCAAAATGACACTAATTAAATAAAAATGTCAGCCAGGAATAGTGCTTGCAAATTAGGAAAATCACACAAATCATGATATAATCATACTTACAGTGGGAAATATTGCCACACCTATAGATGTATAAGAGAAATTTACACTACATTTACAAATATAAAAATAAACTTTGTTTAAAAATACGGGTTAGCAAAAGAACAAAATATTTCACAAACAGAAAAGATATATCTGTTACTTGAGATACATCTAGTAAAAAACTGGTACTGAAAGGTATTTGCTAGAGAATATCCATGGTTTAATGTGATAAAGTAAACGTGTGGCTACTGCACAAACATGAGAGGAACTGACCTGAACATTTCTGAACATTGTTAAGAGAACTGAGCTCTGAAATCCTGTCTGCAGATTTTGCTTTGATATTTATTTTAGATGTTGGCTTATTTTTAGATCAATGCTTAATAACCCATATATTAAATTTTTTATTTCCTATTTGGTGTAACAGCCAAATAAGAACCTGTTGTTTCATAAAAACAACAATCTAAAAATAATCTGGAACATTCTGTATAGGTTCCTTTAAGTTAATTCATTTAACAATCTGCTTAGTTTCTGTTACATTCCTTACATTCCTGTTTCCTATGTTTCTGCATTTTATCTCTTATTTCCATGCTGTTCTGTTTCCTTGTTTGCTGTCATGGTTACTGTTGCTAATTACCTGCACTAGTTACTAGATCCACCTCTTGTTTAAATAAAAATGGTAAAGTTTGTAACCACAATGAAGTAAAAAATAAAACATACTCTATGCAGACTTACACTTCTCTATGCACTTTATATGTATTCCAGTGATCTATACATTTTGGGGGGGTTTCAGATAAAGACAGTGTTAGCATGAAAAGAGTCCAAGGTTCTCTGGAGTTCAAATCAAAAGATTTTTCCACAAATCACAAATGAGAAAGTGTGGGTTTTGTTTCAAAATAAAGTTTATTCACCTGAAATGCTTTTTCTGTAAATCAATCGTATCCTCTTCAGTCAGGCAAAAAGCATTTATACAATGGTTTTATACACAAGTCCATGGTTTTATATTACACACTGTTAGTCAAGGTCCTGGATTCCTATTAAATGCTGCATTTTTCAAAAGCATCATAAGTATAATGTATAGCACCAATTGTCCACCGACTGCAGCACCAGCTGTTGAGAAAAGACAAAGAAAACTGTGTATTTCTGGTAAAATTGTGTCTATCTAATAGATATTGGCTAATAGGCTGATGTTTATTGTCATTTTGGTTTTTCGCTTCTATGTTCTCTTCACATTTTAAGTATTTTGGATAAAAGCATCTGCTAATTGTCTAAATGTAAATCAGTGTGAGTGGAAAATACAGAAAATGTATTGATAAGAATGTGTTTTGCCTGTTTCTCTGTTCCCCTGTCTAATGTTGCTGTCTAATAAATCATGTCATTGACTCATTGAATCATATTAATAGCATAACAAATATGATTATTTGGTCTGACAAATGAATTATTAAAGTCTTACATATGACAAGAACATGTAAAACAGGTTTGTTCAGAGGACAAGGAGGTGTGAAAGAATGTGACTATGAGTGAGTTTAATGTGAAATAAAATGAACAGGGCGTCAAACGCTGACTGATCACTCAAACATGACTCTGCAGCAGGAAGTGATTTGCTGATGTTATCGGAGAGATTATGGGCTTTAAAGCTGCATGCGCAGGATCTCCTAGTGGCGGTGTACCTCAACCGCTCATCTCACTGTAAGCCTTGTGTCTTAACATTTGACCTTTTATGTGTCTCTCACGCTCTCAACAGATGTTGAGTGATGTGTTTAAGCCTCCTCTGGGGCAGACACATGGCAGTACACAACTTTGAAATATCACAGATATATCACAGCTCAAAAAACTATCATCTGATCAACCAAGCAGAAATTAAATGAAGTAAAAACTGTTACTGATAAACTAGCCTTTAGATAGAGAATAATCTAATACAATCGGCTTCTAGGGAGCAATGTTTCACTAGCTGTGGACATTTAAGAAAACACTTTATTTCCTTCCCTTTTTCCTCTTATAACACTTCTGTAAGTGTTTAAATGAATTATTTCTTAATCAAATAATAAGGTTACAATTTTTAACACTCTGTTACAAGGAACACAAAAACACAAAAAAATCTAGTTTTCTCCATACCAAGTAGTTATGTTTGATAGCAAAAAGACAACAGACCAATATAGCATGTAAACATCTCAGCTTTGGTTGAGAAACATCATAATAATATTAAAAAAAATAAAAACTTCAATCATTATGATTTATTATTTTTAAAACAAAATATGATCTCATTGCCATTGTGGGCTAATTTTGCATGCCTAAAGTTTGTGACCACAACAGTAGCCACAGAATCAAATATTATTCATCCTTTAAACCACAAAGTCCTACTGAAACATACAGCCCAAACAAAAGCTCATTTCACTGCTCATTTGTACCTTGTGTTTGTCTTATATATATACAAGTAGCTATTGTACCAGATCCTTATCATACATTTGGATAAATGTCTCAAAGCTATGCTGTGAATAATAAATACTACATACTGCCACTTTTGAGTATTTAAAATGTCTTCTGCAAACTGTTAGTGTAAGTGCTTCTTCTTGAATCTGACTAACTAATCTAACTTTATCTCAATGGGAATTTCCTGGTTAAATAAAAGACAATTAAATATATAAAGATCCATCTTCCGTTTCATTATTCTGAACAGTATGTAAAGTTACTAAAACATCCACATTATTCATGTGATGGACTTTATCACAGCATGATGTAATTGTGGATGCCATTTGATTTAACATTTTATCTAATGACACTTAACAAGTTCATAACATTCATACATCTTTAAGTTTCCAAACAATTTTTCTAGGCTGAGTATATAAACACAAGTCTTTCTTTAAATATTTATCCCTGTATTTCTCATTCTGTGTTTCTGTCTTTCATGGCACTAACAAAAGTTCATGTTTGGTCTCATTCAGTACTAATTAGAGGGTGTTTTTTTTCCTGATTACAGGACAGAACACAGAAATCACCAATGTGCTACTTCAGTTAGTTTACAGTCCAGTCCTTTACTTCACACACACATACATACACATGTCTTCATGTCTTAGTCTCTATCACAGTCTCTGTCTTTTTTCCCTCCATCCTGCTTTTTCCACCCTCCCTGATTGGATTTCCAAATGTACGTAAGTGAAGTCGAGAATGAATTCTGGGATTTCTTCCTCCCAGTGGCATATGCTTCAGGAGAAAGTGGAGTTTGCAGAATACATTAAACTCACATATTTTACCCATGATGAATTATGTGCCGTACTCTATAGGTCACAATAAACATCTTAATTTTCATTCTCAAATCACACAGCAGTGAGTTTATGAAAGTCAAAGTCTTGCCAGTCAGTGATTGTCTTTACTCATCTACAGATGCTGCCTGCTTTAAAATGATTCTGTCCCATTCAAACAATTGACATTTACCTTAGAATTGTGAGATTGTAAAGCCGCATAATCCCAAAGATATCTCAGGAGACATAACAGAGTGCTCAGCTCTAGTTTCTTCTTAAACTCATTAGAATAAACATGAAGCAAGAATATACATTAAACCCTGATTTTCTGTGAGGAGAATCCATAGTATGTAAGAGGCTAATAAACTCCTGTGGGGTGGATTTAACACCCTGTAATTCCATCCTCATCTATAAACAACAATCTACACATAAACAGAGAAGAAAGTATGATATTATGTTTCATGTCAAGACATTTCAAGACATATTCAGGGCATCAGATAAATACTCCCCAGAGAAAGAGAGAGAACTGTAGAATAGATTTTGTGTATAGGAGTGAAATAGAGAACCGTCCTGTGTTTTCAGCTTTAAACACTTTTAAATCTGTGTGGGAGCCATTCAAAGCCCAACTGGTGGCCAAATTTATGGCCTTCATTTTGGAGAGATAGTCTCTATCAGTCTCACCATCAGTTGCAATATTTTCTTCCTCCCTGTTTCCCATCATCCATTTCAGCTCAGACCAATACATTTACCTCTCTCTCTCCCTCTCTCTCTCTCTTTCTCTCTCTCAAATGAAAGCCTCAGCATTTTTGGACAGCACAGTGAAGGATAAAAATGAATGGTTAGTAATTACACCCTCCTTGAATGACCAAGCTTCATTTTTCAACAGAAGTCATCTCATCACTGTGGCAAATGGTCCTGTGCTTTTAAAATGGTTATACTTTGTTATTATTTCTGTTTTATTAGGTCAACTTATAATTTTGGTAACATTTATGATTAATAAGATTAATATCTATCCTGTTTCCTCCTTATTTCCTCACAATGACTGGGTGGGACAACTCTGTGAACAATGAACGGGGATTGTGGGCGGTGTGTTTACATGTTACAAGTAATGTTTACATTACTTCTTTAAAAATACAGAACAGCCCATGTTGCTAAAGCTGTACAGTGATAATAAAGGGAAATGTTGTTCCTCACGATATGATGCAAATATGATAGGAATTGTTTACTCAAAAATGAACATTCAAATAAGATTAATCATTGTGTTATTCTTCTCACATTTGAAATATATCACACATTTCTGTTACTTTTAGTGGCATTTTTATCCCAAAGTTAATATCTGGTTTGGAACAACATGCATAATGTTGGGTGCATAAACAGGGTGCATAAATTGTGACATAATTTTCATAATTTTCTTACTTTTAAATGTGTTTTAAACTGTGTTGTACCATTTCGAATTTTATAACTTTGTCGTACCCTCTTTCAAAGTGTTGCTCATGATGTTTTAATTGTATTGTCTGTTAGACGATCTGCCGTCTGTTCATTCTTCCTGTCTCTCATGCTCAGTGTATGTCGTGCCCTGCTGTCTCCGGCTTTCAGAAAGAGGAAAACAGACAGTGCTGCTGCGGCATTATTTTCTGCTGCATCAGGGAATATCACAATGAAATCACTCCAGTATACACACACACATAAAGGGTTAGCTCACTCAGAGATGAAACTCCTGTCATCTTTCACTGCCCCACATGTCTCTTCCTAAATCATATTACTTCCTCTTCTTTTGTGGAACACAATACACAAACACTGTACAAAGTACAATGAACAGTGACCAAGGCTTTCAAGCCTCAGATAAAGCTTCCGTGCCATAAAAGTAGCTCATATTGGTTGTGAGCTATATTTTAATCTTTCAAATGCATACAATAGCTTAATATGAGGATCATTGTTGTGTTCCATGGAAGAATGAAAGTAATATGAATTTGGAACAAGGATGAAAAATAATGTTTTATTTTGATGATTTTTCATTTTAGGAGGCCTATTCCTTTAAAATCTCATGATCATTATCATATTTTAATTTTAAATAAAATATAACTATTTCCTTTACCTGCATATTTCCTATTCATATGCTTTATTAAATTAAAATAATCATGTTTACATACACAATGCACAAAATAAACATGACCTTTCTGTTTTGCATAATATGGATGTGTGTCAACACTGTGTGTTTGTGTGTGTGGGCATATATGTTTGCCCAAGGAACAGATTTCAGATCCCAGTGAAGCTCCCAACAGGAAGCCCAGGGTTTAGAGGGAGGCATCTTCTGTGATGACATTCCACTGTTGTGAGCAGTAACAAACTGCTCCTTTAAATGAAATTATCACCGTCCTTTACAATGATCACCGTCATCTGCTCAAGCTGTAGTTTCTATGTTCAGAGACATGCTGGGATGAATGGGAAGCAGGGTTATGTAACATTTCTCACAGATTGGATAACTTTAGGGGTCAGTCTTTTAGCTCAGTGGTCTCAGATGGTTTAACTCATTCCAGTACTGGACACTAAACCACTTGTTTCAGTGCAAAAGATATGCATCTTATTTTATTAAACACAAATCTAGTCTTTAACAATATTAAAGTCCTGAAATAGCGCTAAGCTATAATTGGTATTTAAATAAAATCATTTAAATTAAACTATTGTCATTCTTTCTATTCAAACACGCCTCATTTCTGTGCAAATTAGGATTATTATTGAAGTCACCATGTTCACCAAACGTAACGTTATTTGCATTAACATACCGTTATTAACATGTGAGATGTTAATGTATAACACTTACATAACAATGCTATCAGTGGATGAAATTCAGTAGTAATTCATTATTCTTATTAAATGGTCTGTAGTGCTTAATTTTGATTTAGTGCCAATTTTTTATAGTGAAATAGTTTTGGATATTTTCAAATCAATATTTCATGTCCATGCATGTATTGTATTTTGTATTATCAAATTCAAATTGTATTGGTCACATACATAATCGTGCACAGTATGACATACAGTGAAATGCTTTCACTGTACTGTGTACGATTATGTACTGTGTACAATTATGTATTTAAGTAGCATTATGTATTATTTTGTATTTAAGTTGCAATGATAAAGGATGTCATTAATAAAATTTTATGTTACCATAGAAGAATATTTACAATAATAATAATAATAACACAACAATTTCTACAAGTCTGGTGGTTTTGTCAAAGTAGTCTGGACCTAAATACAGACCTGTGAAACATTTGGGTCACAGCTAACAGGTATAACAAGATGATATGAACAGGTACATTCTAAAGTCATGCTATGTTCTCTGGAGATTTTTTGCCCACAATCTAATCTACTGGTTCTACATGCAGTAATTAGATCTCCCCTTGTCTCCCCTTTAGTCTCCGGCCTCTGTGTTGATTTTGTACTAAATAAAAACTAAATTAACTATTTATTTCAGCCCAACAATAGTAGCTTTGATCACTAGGATAAACATAAATAGATTGATGGCTACAAGTTTAAGGGCCTCCCATGTTTGTGCATGTATGTGCCATTCCTTTGCACTCATGAAAAGAATAGCTGTGTTTAGGTTGACTCATGGCACTATCAGTAAATCTTTGAGTATAAGTAAAGCTTACACAGGTGTATTTGCAGGTCCCCTACCATCTTGATGGATGCACCATGAGAAGAGCCATCTTCAGTGACAAATGTCTGAGACTGGCTTCTTCAAGACTGAGAGATCACAAGAGGGTACAGAGCATGGTTTAGGAGTATTTATCCCAAGGACCTATAATACCCTTCAATAGAACTCTCCCTAAAAGTCACATGGAGACCTTAGGAGACCACTGTCAGTCAAGCAGGATTGGTAGATGGTCAGGCCTGGTGAGGAGCAGACACCCAATGGGAACAAAGTGATCTATAGATGGTTGGGTCAAGTTGAGGCAAGATGTGTTTGATGGCCTCCATCTGCTTTTCACTGTAGTGTCAGGATCTGCTGAGCAAATTCAGTATTGCATAACAGCCATGAAGGGGAGCTACCTCCAGGTGGCAGTGCTTTGTGGACAGAGGTGGACAACAACAGCATGCTCAACCGCATGGCTAGGTTGAGAAAAGCATCTTTCACAGCTTTATGAGCCTTTTGTGCACCTCAGGGAAGAAAGGCACTAGAGCAGGTCATGACCTCAGATGGTGGAGGATTCCACTCCAGCTCAATGCCTGTGGCTGTTCCAGATAACACGACTGCTAACTCTGCATCCACTTCATACTGAGCTCAACTGCCCAAGGGTTTGTCCATGTCAGAAAGCAACTAACCCTCTGATGCTGTGACTGAACATCATCAATCAACATCAAAATTGGCAGAGGACATCACCGTGAGTCCACCATGGGACGGACCCCCTGCTTTGTCTATTAGCCCTAAAGAAGAGAGCAAGCGAAGCAGGGGCTGGAAATCCATGGTGACTGAGCCAGTGGAGAGACTTTCAAAGCACTGCCCACATCACTTGCAGTGCTCACTGAACAGACTGCATGAAATGGACAGTGTTGGGGAGCAACCATGATGCTTTAGTCCTTGAAAAAAAACATGTCCATTTTCCAAAATGTTAAGCTAATCTGTTAATTAAATTGACATGATTTAATCACTCTTACGTCATTCTAAACCTGTGTGAAGTTAGCTTGCTTGCTAAAATGGTTGAATGAAATATGCAAGAACACCAAACCCTCTACAAACATTTAATAACTTCAGAAAGACTGAATTTGTTATTCACTGAAAATCATTTCAGTCCTACCTGGTCATCTTCCATTCTCACAATATAAAGAGTTACTTGAACATTCTGTTAAAGAAAATCATAAGGTTTAAACAAAGAAGAAGAATTTTAACTATGAAATTAATCTATTTTTTTTGTACATCAAATGTGTGTGTCAGATGGAGTCACATTCCCGAATCTATTAAATGTCTGCCCATATTTTCCACATCAGCTTTTTAACTAATGACAGGCAAGAAAATAAAACATTTAAATATGTTAATATGAGCAGCGTTACAGCAGTCTCCAAGCAGCATCTCTTTTATTTCCATCCATATTGAGATACTTATGAATTAATGTTGCATACAAATCAGCCAAGTGACTGAAGTGACTTTGGAAAGAGAAACTTTTAAGCAGAAGTGACCCAGTTCAGTTCATTATGGCCTTAACAGAAGAAGTAGGTTTTAGCTATGGACATTGTAAAGTGATTTGAGTGTGTTGTTCTAGGCTACGATATCTTTACCTATGTGCATTTGGCAGAAACATGATTATCAGTGATGAAAGATAACAAGGACTTCTTGTAAAATTATAAAATGAAATATGAAATCCATTTTTATTTGAATTTGAACTCAGGTTACTTCCTACAAGATATAAAACAAGGTCAAGTATTCACATCTTCCTTTTTATTTTTTCTTCATTTTCAATTTGTATCCAAGATAGGTTTGCCCTTTGATGTTCAATTTCACATCCAATTTTATATCCTATGAAGAATGTCTTTTCAATTTTGTACCGTGCTTGCTGAAATAACTCTGAATAACTGCTGAACTGCTAAATTAAAAACATATAAGGCCTACAGTAATTCACTGTAATTCCAACGTAATGTTCTTACTTTAATTTTTGTTGTTGTTCATTTAACTTGTTTTGTTTAGTATTTGTGTGCTTTGTAAGTGATAATCATGCATGTATTTAAATACTGTTACCACTGTCATATCAAAAGCATTTGGGCATTATTTGAATTCTAAAATGAATCGTGACTTTCAGGTGTTTGAGTTTAACATAGTACCATATCTTTTATTTTTATTTATCTTGTTTCTTTGTAGTCAATGTGCCCTTTTGTAGTTTAACCGCCCTAATTGTGTCCAGGTGTTTCTTGATCCCCCTGATCAGTATTTGAATATACCCTGCGTTGGCCTTTCTGTCTTCGTTTGCTTTGGTTAGGTTAATGTATGTGTTTAAGGTGTCGCTTCATGCTTCCTGTTGCATGTTTAGTTTCATTGTTCAAGCTATAGGTTATGTTTGTGTTTAATTAAAGTAACTTTGTAGTAAAATGAGCTGTGTTTGGATCAAGTTTCATGTGGACAAAACATTACAATGACCTATTTAGTATAAAGTGTCAACTGAATGTGGTTTATGTTTACTTTTAAAAAAATAAAGCAGTAGTTCTTGAAGTGCAATGAAGTTTGCTTTCACAGACACTTTATTGAAGGCTAATTAAAGTATTGTACTTTAATGCTAATTTTATCTCGTGCTATAAAAACATAAGTCATCATTTAGTTGTATAGTTTACTCTGGTCTATTGGTGTCATGTCACTATTTTGTATAAATGCCCTATTAACAGCACAAAAATAAACTAAGCTGTTGCTTTGTTGGTGTCTTGTATTAAAGGGCTGTCCCGGCCAGAATAAGTGACAATGTAGACCACAATCTATGCCTTTTAATCTGCCTATGCAAGACTACTCATCATTTAATTTAACAGCACTTTTCTGTTTGCACTACACTGACATGATCCCCTGGGAGAAACCTAAGGTTAAACTTTCTTGCTTAAGGCTAGAACGGTTATAGCTCACATATGGTTCTATTTAGTGTTCAAACCAAGAACAAAATTACAGCTCAGATTTTTGACCCCTGAGGATCGGCATCAAACTAAAAAAAAAGCATATGTTCAACAGTTTAAAATTGTCTATTTAATTATCATAAACTTGATTATCATAAATGTTTAAATGTAGTTTGGAATATTTGTTTCTATTGTGTTCTGTAGAAGAAAGCAATATAGGTTTGGAACAACGCAAGGGTAAATAAAAAATGATGTCAGAATTATTAACTTTAGGTGAACTTTAGGTTTAAAAGCACCACTATTCTTCTCACTTTATATCTCAATTTCCCTGATCACATCCCAAAAAAAATCCAAAAAAGACCTCTCAGGATTTCATTCGACAGCTATTTAAATAGGACATTGAGGTTTAGAAAATGTTGTCTTAAAGACTGCCCATCTTCTGAATACCCTGTGCCAGCCTGGCACCTTCCCTAAGAGCAGTCAATGAAGCAAAGGGTGAGCTTCACTCTCTGCCCCTCATACACGGATGAGCAAACACAGAGCCTCTTATCCCCCTGCTGTCTCACTCTCTGTAATGGAGCCTAAAGGGAAAGATCTTTTACTGGAAGGCAGTCAGGTGGATAATAGATAAGAAACATCCGTAGTATCTGGGGATCTGTGCTAAACATGTTACCCCATTACACACAGGACACTGTAGGTCTTACAGGTTATATAGTCATTGAGTTACTCATTCCCGCCACTATTAAGTTATTGTATCATATACTACATACACTTGGTGTCTTGTTGCTTGGGGTCATGTTTGCATAGTCAAATAAAGACTTGACCGGCATGTTATTCAATTACCCACAATTCAGTTTGAAAAGGTGCTATATGGAGGCTTTTAGTGCTGTGTTATTATTTTCTGTAGCAACAATGGTGAAGTTAAGCTGTATAGTCCTGGTAAACAATGACAACTGAGCATTCAGAACCAGTCTGCAATGCAAAATACATTTTTTGCACAAATGTTTGTACCCCTTACCTGCTTATCACTGATTTCTTCAGTGAATCATTTGCTAAGTTAAATGTGTTAGCATATGCAAATAAAAAAACACTATCAGCA
Organism: Yasuhikotakia modesta; assembly: GCA_036877545.1. NCBI lineage: Eukaryota > Metazoa > Chordata > Actinopteri > Cypriniformes > Botiidae > Yasuhikotakia > Yasuhikotakia modesta. The sequence continues at coordinate 26,769 of JBAJNP010000819.1, read as the reverse complement.
GGTGTGATCAATCTTTTACTCTTACAGTACAGCACTGATTACAGTAAATGTCTTGATTACAGTGTTTGGCTGTAAATCTGTAGATTTAATTGGATTGCCTGACCTTGTATTACTCGGATCAGCTAAAGTCACTTCAGGTAGCCATGCAAAGATTCTGGCGTACTAAAAAAAGCTGGATGGAAAGAATGTGCATCAGATTGGGTGATGGGAACTTTTTAGTCCTGCAATAGATGTTTCCTAATAATGTCTCAGATGTTTCTCCTAATAGCAATTAGAATCATATTAAATTACCATTAGAGTATAGAACTATATAACTGATGTGGATAGCTTAACTGTATAATATTTACCTAAATAATATTTGTTCTCTGTTTATGTCTGTAGTTTCGGCATTTGTCTCTTCTAGCTCATGTACTACCCTAGTTTTCTTTTGAGTGTTGCAGTGTGATATTGCAGTATTGTTAGCTGTTATGGCATATTGCTTGCGATATTGCTTGAGATAAAAGAATTACCTAAATGTAAACCTGATTTTGAAAGAACTTTGTGAGAAATGTTTGCATCCATTTTAACTAACTGATGCTTGATTGCAGACTTGCTATTCAGGCACAAGTGAACACAGTTTGAGACACTAGGGGCTTTTGCACTGCAGGAACTTTTTAATAGTTGTTAGGTATTTTTCAATAGATATTATTAGCTATTGGTGCTGCACTTTTTGTGTTCACACTATAGATACTGGGAACAATTTTAGTTCTAGAAAGCCTTGTAGGGAAACTAAAGTAGTGGCTATTTCAGAGCAGGATCTAACAAAGTCCCTAGAAACAATAAGTGACTTAAGTGTATGTTGATTGGCTGAATGCCAACAAAACACAACACTTACAAACAATGCATTGGTCCTGAATCCAGTCAGAATCTCACTGGTGAATTGCCTACCCAAGAGTTTACAAATGTAACATCTACCTGCACTTTTAGTCCAGAAACATTTAAGGAAAAACATAACTTTTCAGAATTACAGTAAATTACTGTATATGTGAATTGTGTACGGCAGCTGGTCTGGTTATCACTGCTGGGATTAGCTGAGGGAATACATTAAAACAAAACCATTATGTTGATGTTTGTTCCCAGGATATTGTTCATTGCTTCCCCCCNCAATTTCACCATCCCCCCTTCCCTATTATTCTCCTCCCTCCCTTTATGTTCAGATCACTAGAACACACTGAACAAATACATGCAACATATAGTGTGATGTCACTAAGTTTCCATTTTCAGGTTTGGTATCATTTTAATGGTGTGGCGCATAAAAAGTCTCTAAATTTCTATTTTTATGGGATATCGTGTTCTAAGGCCTTTAAAACTTAGAAAATAATACCCCTATTATGCAAGGTGCACCTTCAGGCCACAACAATCTTACCAGACCAATTTCTGAATTGGCCATGGAATTTATGACTCTTTGTCTTATCTGTGTATATAAGGTGGCTAGACGGGCACCTCAGGGAAGAATTCTGTAACCAGAACTTCCCACACAAGTACTGTGAATATACATTGCCAGATATGACTTTAACTGTAACTTATGTTCTTATATGCTAATCATTTTAATTATTTGGCTTGTATCATGTTCTGTAATGATTTAAATAGATTGATTTAAGTGTGAGCTGCCAGGCAAAATAAATTGTTAATTTATAATTATGTTAAGCAAATCAGAAATTGATATTACACATCCCTTATACCTCATGTTACCACAATTATGTATTTTGGATATAATCGAACTGAAGGCTTGTGCTTTAATTAAGCACTTTCAGACTTTTCACCTGACTTAGCAAGTTGCATGATCATGGCAAAGAGGCTATTAGTGTATTGGAGCAAGCATGGAGCAGGCAGATAATAATATTTATTGTTGTTATTTTAATTTTTTATATTATTTACTTTATAATTTTTCTTACTTTACCTGAAACCTTTGACTAAGATCAGACTGCCAGTTTTATGACCATGAAAACCGGCTGACTCCCTAACGAATGATAAAATGTGAATTTACATAAAATCTCATTTAAGTAATTTTAAAATAGTTAAATAATTGCTAAATTATGATTAGCATTACCATTATTAATCAAATTGTATATAGATAAATGTATAGCATTATTACAAAATGACATTTTAATGTAGGTTTTATGTTAATCTGATGTTTCTGTTGGCAAAAGTACAGCTTGAACCACCTTAAGACGGTTTGCTGATCTGGTTTAAGGTCTTGCAGTCTGGTGTTTAGCTGGTCTACTGTCATTTGTCAGCAAGCAAGTTTCTCAGGGTGACCAGCAGAAAGTATTCAGAAAAACCATCTAAAACCAGCCATTAGACGAGCCTAACAAGTCTGGACAGCAGCTAAGATCAGTAAATCATTGTAAATTGCTGCATAAACTTCCTTATATCTAATCACCGGCCATATTTATTAACAGGAAACCTTCATTGCAAAACCTTTGCATTGCAATTTTTCTAAAATACACTCTGCTGTGGATGTTGTAAAGTGATCTATCAGGCTGAAGACACACTTACATTAAGCAGAGCATGTAGTAATAACAAATAAGACCTGAGAGAACGTCTCCACTGAGTTCTGGTGAGTGCAGCAGACTAGAGGACAGTAGGGTTAATGGCTGGCCCATGCATATTTCATGCCCATATGAACTCCAGCTAAGAGGATAGTGAAGGTGCAGTGCTTATGTTTATCATTTATTATCATGCCTGATGAGGCACTTCCTACAAACAAGAGTCTGAAGCTCTTAAAAAGATTAGCAGCAAATGTGCTTAGAAAATGTTTTAAGGAAATCTATTAAAACATTGTAAATTATGTGAGCTGTTTCTTTACATGTAAATACAGTTAAAAGTATGTTTTTTAATAAAAGTATTATTATCTAGCACATAAAACTAAACAGATTGAAGGATTAAACAGATTTGTTTATTTCTTTGTGTAGAAACTAAACATTGTAACAATTTAATTGTTGCCAAAATGTTGCCAAATGTTATAATTTTATATTGTGTTGCTTTTTTTTTGCAATAATGGGGAATGCTGTGGTAACTTTGCTGTACATGAAGTGGGATACAGTTAAATACAGTTGTCCTTTTTTGCTAATTAAAGAGTTAATAGTATTACTTGTACTGGAATAGTACTGGATTATTATAGTAATTATTTGAAGTTTATTTTGATATTGTTAATCAAAATGTAATGTTAGATAGTAGTTATGCATCTGAGAACAGTTATCACTACCAAAATTATGGAATCTGTGCCTCTAATTAAACAAAAGTAATAGAACGTCACTGCATCATGTTCATCAAATTTGCTAAGAAAATGAGTGATCCATGCTCTTTAAGCAGTTAAATATTATAATGGAAAATGAGAAAAAGAGAGATTTTGCACTTTCCGGAGACTGATAATTGTTATGGCCTTGCTAAATATATTGCACCAGTTACAAATTACTGACTACCTCAGTCTCCCAAATTGTTCCTGGCTATTTTTATTTTTTCCTGTCTGGCTGCAGTTTAAGTCCCTATAGCACAGCTCTTCAGTCATTTTGAGGTTGTTTAAAGAGGAAGCACTGGAGGTCTTTAACTGACCAGGACAAAAAAAGGAAACAGGCTATGACTAAATCCACTAGTTAGTTAGTGAGATGGGAAAAAGAGTTCACTGAGAGATGCATTGCTTGTTGTTTTGGCTTTATATTTATACAGTTTGTAGGCACTCAGTGTGTTATTCTGCACAACTTGGATTGGAAGACAATTTTTGCCTAAGGCATGCTATCTTCTGGGCTTAACAAACTTTATACTTAACAACAGATTAAAGCTTAAAATTCTCCAGTGACCTGCACTGATATTAAAAATTCACATGTATACAGCAGTGATGATGTCATCATGATATTTGTAAACGGAACTGTAATTGCTCTTTTCTGCCCTGCATATATATCACCAATTTTTTCTTGATCACACCTTGATTCTGACAGAAAATAAATAGCATGCTGAGCATCTTGAAAACACCAAAGCTGCTCTGATGCAACATTTCATTTTTCATGCAACCAAGACTGAAATCCAAACTTACCTAAAACTTAACTTCTGCTGCTTTGTGAGCACTGATTTTGTGAACTATGACTTTACTCAAACTTGTGTTTTAAAAACAATCATGCACTGAATTTAATACTGCAAGCCCACATACAGTGGCTGTTCAAATAGGGAAAAAAAGCCAACACATTTCTTTTGCACCCTCAGAGAATATACACTGGTATAATATTTGCTCACAGAGGTGTTTCATTAGCTGTCATATTGTATGCATTCAAAACAACAAACACTCAAGCTGTGGGAAACTGGCAAATAGGAAAGACAAGCTGCGTTTCTGTGTGAACAACCGCAGTTTGGTGTAGATAATTATCATTTCAATGGTTACCAGTCCCTCAAAACAGATGTGCATGGCCCTTCAGGAAAGGGGGGAGGGTGGGACAAAACTATAATGACATAAGACTAAAAAACAAAGCTATAGAGGTTATCTGTAGCACTACTAGTCACCCACTTACAGGCAAATATTCTGTAAGCATGATGTAGAAAAAAGGTGATTCACTTTTCAGTCTGTGCTTCTACTCTGGATATGTTATAGGATTAGATAATCACATGTAAAAGTGCGGTATGATTTCTATATCCATTTCTATATCTCCTCATTGGGATTCCACTCAAGGCCACTTTCATGTTGGACCAGCACACACAATACACACAGCCATGTCCGTCACTGCCTTTGTCGCCATGGTAACAACCTAGTTCCCGTCGGTTAAGGGGAGCGTGAGCTGGCTTGTCTAATCACTGAGAACTTAACAGACAGTCCAGGAGCTCTGAAGAATGAAGGCTTTACACTACGGTGATTCCCAAAGACCTCTTGGTACTCACAGCACATGCCTGAGTATTAACTAATCAGGTCTTCTGTGGCCGAAGCTGCTATTTTGCTGATAAATTTGCTGGAAATTTTTCTGGTAAATTATTTTCTGCTTTAGCGTGAGCTGATATAATTTGCCTTTGTTATTTGCATACTGTGCAAAGCCACGCTACATATACAAACATGCTTTGTTGAATAGTGTAAACAAATGTGGGTTGGGTATAAATTATGGCTAATACCAGAAGGCATTAGCTGGATGTTAACACCTAAGATAACGCATTCTCTGAAAGCCCATTAGTTAGGAGTAGCTAATCTGACAGTGCTGATTTGATAATAAACACATTGCCATAGACCAAGCTGATAAGTAAATGAGGGGGATCTGACACACCGGTATTTAGAGAGCGATGCAGACACAAGAGAATCATGATGGAACTCTGTATGAACACCACTGTGATAATCTAATGAGATAAGACGCTACCTGCCAGACATTTAGATCAAACTGAATTACATCTCTCTGAAGGATCGCCACTAAAATCTTATTGGCTCAGATTCTTATTGGTTCAGAAAACATTTAGGGATGTTTTGTTGAAAGGCAACATAGTAAATCATCTGTGATAAACATCACAATGGGAAAAAAATCAATTTAAATGATAGATGGCGCAATCACAAAGTTTAAGTGAATGATTTTTAGTCAATTGTGTCCAAACTTTTGACTGGTAGTAGGCTTAAGTAAACCATACCATAGAAGGTCTATAATATCACATGGGAGCTATCAAACAAGGAAAGGTTTTATAGGAAAAGTTTCTTCCTTAGCAGCCCAATCCCTAGACACGCCCCTGATGATTTGATGGATGTAATTTTGTGAGCACTTTGTAGATATTGCACATACAGCAACAGCATAAAAGAGGTTGCTCAGAAATGAGAGCTTATCTTATCAGCACGTGTAATGTTTCCTGTTCCACTGAATGTAAACATTGGCACTGAATGTTTACATTAAGAGAAGCCGGTTTGCGCTGGTTCTGCCAAATATCTCCATCTCAAGACAGCAGGAAAAGGCTGTTGGGGCTCGGTGAGAGATTGTGAGGGGCGGCTGAGCTCAGCTGGCTATCTGCTAACTGTAGAAGCACTCCTTACCAGCAATACACAACACCATCAACACTGTTTGGCTCTGTCTAAACCACCATTATAAGCACCAATGAGGAACAAAAACAACAAGAAAGTGAAAAGTTTCTAGGCATAATAGCATTTCTTACTTAGCCACTGAAATAACCCTTTGATAGAAATCTTTCTCTTGAAATCATCATTGTCAAGGATATACCAATGTTAGGACTGGAAAAAACTAGCTTTGTTTATACCAAACAAAGGGGTTAAAATGCTGTTTAAAGAGCTTTGAAATTAGCTGACCCACGTAAAATTCAATTAGAGAATGCTGATCAGTGCAGATGGGTCTTAATGGATAAAAAAAGCTTTTTTGCCACTCCAAAAAGCCAGTAGATTGACAGAACCTCTCTGTCCCTATGGTTACCGTTACTCATTTGGCACCCTAACTGCCCTAATTATCATCCTTAAACACAACAAACAGAAATAATTCAGGACAACAAGCAGATGTTAAGGGAAACATTACTAAAATAATGACTTTGTTTTTTTTCACAGGAATGGATGGAAATATTAAACACATAGACTGTTCTGGAGATGACTACAAGGATAATGATGTTGTGGATGGTGATGATCATAAAGCTGATTGGACAGCTTTTGGTGGCTCTGATGGTGATGATCATAAAGCTGATTGGACAGCTTCTGGTGGCTCTGATGGTGATGATCATAAAGCTGACTGGACAGCTTCTGGTGGCTTTGATGGTAATTTCGGTGCAAAGTGATCTTGTTAGCAATAATGTTATTCTCTGTGCAAGAGAGAGAGAAAGAGAGAGAGAGTTCCACAAATATGAGGTGGGGGAATAGAGAAACATTTTACACAAATGAAAGTGGCAAATAAACACTGCTATAGCAAAATATGACTAAATGAAACAGTGAATAGAAGTGAAGAAGGAGTGACTGCCCATAGTTCAAAAGTCATTTGAGAAGGACAGCAAATTTGCTGCAAAGGAGCTATACAGTCAGCCATTATATTGCATTTACCGCAAACATGAAAAAATGGCTAGTGTCTATGAACAACACTTGGACACACAACACTTGGAAAAACAATGCAAATAATAGCGTCCATGCTACATAATGTGCTGTCTACAAAGTGCTGAGACTTTAAAGCTTTTTTCTGTGATGTTAGTACAAAGATGGAAAATAGCTTGAGCAGTAACAGTTCCAAGTTACAGGATGCAGGAGCCCAATAGATTTGAAAGGTAATGAGGTGGAAAATAGAGAAGTAGCAGCTATAACTTTACTCTGCTACCAACAAGTCAGCCCAGTGAGACATGACAAACATGAAGGAAAGGAGAGAAGCTTTAGACTAATGAGAGATTACCATGCTGGGCTGGGATAAAAGGAAAATTCAGCCTTTAAAGGCGGCTAAATATTCAGTGGAGAGGCCAGACCTGACTTTATCCCAGAAACCTCAAACTGGGCCATATCAAAACCAAAGGTTTGGTGGAGTATAAGGATGCATACAGTAGTGTGTACTAGTGTATGAATCCATGTAGGCATACAGATTCTTCTTCAGTGCATGTTACACATGCACATTTTAAATGCACACATTTTGCCCTCAGCGATATAAGAGAAATAAAAAAGGGCATGTAAACATAATGCAGCTGGGTACACTGAAACACAGCTGTGCACATACATTGACATACATGTTACACAATCCATCCAATTTTTTGCAGTGAAATACAATGCATTCATTTCTTTATTGACATTTACTGATGGTACACGAGTGTTAGAATGTGACTATCACAGACCACAGACTATAATATGGCAGGAGCTTCTCGTTGTATTATTCCCTGACAAAATGCAAGGCAGGTGACAGAGCAAGTTGTTCCTATAGCATGTGCAACTCCAAGCAATACTTGTAAAATCCAGCAAATTCCTAAACTTCCTATATATATGAACTTCTACTGTTCTGTAGTGTTTGGTGTATTTGCTTGTTTTAAGGGGCATATTATTCCTTATATAACAGGGGAGGGACATATTTATCATTTTCTTCTATTGGGGAAAAATCTTTACTTTTCTGATTCCACTCTAAACCC